>JASAMX010015128.1:10000-14071 GCA_030248175.1 Microlaimidae sp. YZB2_3
TGCTAGTGCTGAGTTTACAAATAAAAATAGGCAACAAGAGGTTCTGCACTTTTTTCTTTTTCGTTGTTAATACAGCAAAACAAACCGCAGTCATTAGAAAATACTTGTGACCGTGACTGATTCTGTAAATAATGTCCTGTTAAAAATCTAAAATCATTTTTAACAAGAACATCATGAGTGTTAAGCCCCTGGCGCTTGTGTTAAGCCCCTCTGGCATCCCGGTAGGTCTCCCCTCAAAAAAATATTTACAAGAAATGGATAAAAAAGGACGCATATTTGATGTGAAACTTTGGTATGACACACATTTGGTGCCAGCCACACCTCAACAATATCAAACCGTCATTTAAAATTATACCATTTCCATCGTGCTCAAATTTTTAGGAATCACTTGGAAAGATAGGTTTTTTAACATGGCTTGTCTCCCTCTTTCTTTTTTAGGTTTTTGGGTTCTAAATTTACTATCCATCACTTTCGGCTCAATAGGTTTTACTTTTCAGTTATAATAGGAAAAAAACGGGTGAGGGAAAGAAGGAACCTTTAGGGCCCGTTCACACCTGTTCCCAGTTCCCAGATGCCAGTTCCCAGATCCCAGAAACAGCAAAAACAAGTGTTCACACCTGTTTCCCAGATCCCAGATCCCAGTTCCCAGTTCCCAGAAAGACTTGGAGCGGCGCTCCAACTTCTGGGAATAAATTAAGGGAAAGCGAGCGGAGAGGCGTCTTCGCGCATATATCACACGCGCTCAGTGCACACATATAGATTTTACGTAATAATGTTGGTAATTATGTTAATTAAGGACACACACCAGCTGCACAATATTGATTTTTTGAACTTTTTGTGTGCGATTATTACAACAGCGCACCGCTTATTTTTTTGCTGCGTTTCTCCAAGCGGGTGTACGAATTAGTGTTGTAAAAAGTATTGATTTTGAATTATTTTAAGTAAAAGTAAAATTAAATTGAAAAATTTTAATTTAAGTAAAGTAAGAGTAAAAGTAATTTGTGATTTTTTAATTTAAGTAAAGTAAAAGTAAAAGTAATGGTCAAAATTTTATTTAAGTAAAGTAAAAGTAAGACCTATTTTTTTAAGTAAAAGTAAGAGTAAAAGTATAATAAAAGTAATTTTGAACCGGAGCAAAATACCGGTTTTTGGAGCTCCAGAGCTCCGTTCTAAAGTTTTTTTGCTAATTTTATGCATAATTATCATTTTAATAAGTTTTTTAGTCAAAATAAATGGTTTTAGCGTGTTAGCGGCATAAAAAATTGTCTTTTGCCATTTACTTTATAACAAGCCCATAGGAAATCAACCCATTGAAATTACTTAAGCTTTACTTAAATTAATTTAAGTATTTGCAGTGGAAAATCCGAGTAAGAGTTAAAGGTAAGTATTTGAAATTTCAAAAGTCGAGTAAGAGTAAAAGTAAAAGTATTTGAAATTTTAAAAGTCGAGTAAAAGTAAAAGTAATCCAAAATCCGTTACTTTTATTACTTTAAGTAAAAGTAAAAGTAACTTTTTACAACACTAGTACGAATATAGAACAAAAATAGTTGGTTTTTAACCAAAACAATCCTAATACGATATTTTTAAACAAATTTTAAAGTTTTAGTTTTAAAAAAAATAATTTATATTATTAAAACGTTTTTAAAATATTATTTTATTTATAAAAGTAATAAAATATTACGTTTTATTAAACTAGACTTGATTCTTAGCTTTTTTGATACTTCAATTTAGCGCCTTAAAAATTATTTTTAAAATATTCTTTATTTGTGTTTTAACGATTATTTTGTATTTGTACGTACAATTCTACAACGCTTGGTATGTACGATTTTCAATTAAATAAAACGCTTCGCTTTTGTTTTGTTTTGTTTCTTAAAGCGGGCAGGAATATGATACAAAAATCCTTGTGTTTTTTTACCCAAATCATAGCTAAAACAATTTTTTTAAACAAATTTAAAAGTTTAACAGTTTTTTATAGTCTAAAAAACTAATTTATATGATCAAAACGATTGTGAAATATTAATTTATTCATAAAATTAATAAAAATATGTTTTATTACAGTAAACTTTTTTTACAGTTTTGTTTTAATTATTCAATTTAGAACATTTAAAATTTATTTTAAATATTTTTTTGTGTTTTAAACGAATATTTCCTGTTGTACGTTCGATCTCACGTGCTTTATTTTTTAATAAAGCCTAAAAATAAAGATAATTGTACATATAAACAAAATAATCATTATAATATAATTCCTCCTAATGGAGTAACTTAAACTAATTATATTATAAACTCGGTTTGCGATGTACCCGTAAAGTACATACAAGTGAACATGACGTACCAAAGTACTTAAAAATGAGCGTGACGCACCGAAGTACGTAAAAGTGAACATGATGTACCAAAGTACGTAAAAGTGATCGTGACGCACCGAAGTACGTAAAAGTGAACGTGACGTACCGAAGTACGTAAAAAAATGAAAGTGTCATAGCTAAGTACGCATGTTGTGACCATATAAAGAAAAATAAATAAACAATTATGAAAATACCAAGAAACCATAAATAAAAAGACAAATCACTGATAGTCCCACCATATTAAAACCGACCTAGTATAGCCTATTCTTTATATTAGACCCGTTTGCCAAAAAGTTTTTAGAGTTTAAATGTCAAAAATTATATATGATGTTAATGCCATAATTAAAATTTTTTTACTAATTGAGTAAATTGCTTTTTTAGAAATAATACCAAATTTACTTAATGTGCTTCTATAGAATTTAAAAAATTTTATATAACTTTGCTTCTATACAAAAAGTGCGTTCTTCTTTTTCCCCAAATTTTCACCTTTTGGTTTAATAACGTTTAATTTTTTTGCATTTCTGGCGGTTTTATTTTTATTTTACAAATTACGAAATCATTTTTGAACTGAAAACGACGTCATTGAAAAAATAGCTTCATGCTATTGAAATTTCACCACAGCCGTGAAAGTAACAACTCGCAAAACAGTAATTTGGATATTTTTTATACGTAAATCTTAGTTTTGGTTACAGGTAAAAAAATTTTTAATTTTGATTAATTTTTATTTCAGCATTGTATTGGAAGATGGGGTAGTTTGTTAATGCATAACGAAGTATTATAAGTAATTTAATAAACATTAATATAACAGCTAGTAATTCTGCACCATGTTAATTTTGCTTTTGTTAGGGAGTAATAAAACTAATCAAAGGTGGATAATACGATAATCCGGGACAAAGGTGTGACACTCGTGTTTAACAAACGCGGCCATGCGAAAGACAACCAGCGGACGGACGGGTGTCATCGTGACGGACGGGTGTCATCGTGACGGACGGGTGTCATCGTGACGGACGGGTGTCATCGTGACGGACGGGTGTCATCGTGACGGACGGGTGTCATCGCGACGGACGGGTGTCATCGTGACGGACGGGTGTCATCGTGACGGACGGGTGTCATCGTGACGGACGGGTGTCATCGTGACGGACGGGTGTCATCGTGACGGACGGGTGTCATCGTGACGGACGGGTGCCATCGTGACGGACGGTGTCATCGTGACGGACGGGTGTCATCGTGACGGATGGGTGTCATCGTGACGGACGGGTGTCATCGTGACGGACGGGTGTCATCGTGACGGACGGGTGTCATCGTGACGGACGGGTGTCATCGTGACGGACGGGTGTCATCGTGACGGACGGGTGTCATCGTGACGGACGGGTGTCATCGTGACGGACGGGTGTCATCGTGACGGACGGGTGTCATCGTGACGGACGGGTGTCATCGTGACGGACGGGTGTCATCGTGACGGACGGGTGTCATCGTGACGGACGGGTGTCATCGTGACGGACGGGTGTCATCGTGACGGACGGGTGTCATCGTGACGGACGGGTGTCATCGTGACGGACGGGTGTCATCGTGATGGACGGGTGTCATCGTGACGGACGGGTGTCATCGTGACGGACGGGTGTCATCGTGACGGACGGGTGTCATCGTGACGGACGGGTGTCATCGTGACGGACGGGTGTCATCGCGACGGACGGGTGTCATCGTGAGGGACGGGTGTCATCGTGGCGGA
>JASAMX010015129.1:0-11699 GCA_030248175.1 Microlaimidae sp. YZB2_3
TTTATGATGTCCCAAAACAAATAAAAAAATACATCCAAAATAAAAAAATTACCTCCAAAAAATTAAAATTCACATCTAAAATAAATAAATACCTTTAAAAATCAATGAATTTTATCTCTAACAATAAAATTTAAATCTAAAAATAATTTTATCTACAAAAATTATAATTTCTACCATCAAAATAAAAATATTTTTTAAAATAAACAAATTTTACCTCCAAAAACCCCTCTTTGGCCGCCAAGTGCACGGCAGTTTCTCCGCAGCTTTTTTCCTGCAAGTTCACATCCGCCCCCATTCGCAACAGTGTAGCCACGATGTCTTGATGTCCCTGAAACGCCGCGACGTATAAAACTTTCAGCAATTTTAAAAATTTATTTTGTTTAAACCAGAACACTTTTGCAAGAGTACAAAATTAGCTCCGATAACGCAAACAAATACTACACACGACAATAATACCAATTGAATAATTATAATTTCCACAGTTATAATTTAGTAACTTAAGTAATAACTCAATGTGTTGACACTCTTTAACACGATTACCCCAGAGGCACTTTGTTTCTAAAGTAGTCAAAACTAAGTGCAGTGGAGTTATTTCCAGTTGGAAAAGAAGGATGCCGTTGCCGAAAGTTTAAACGTATGTTACCTTTGACGCGGCGACGTGAAGCGCGGTCTTTAGGCTGGTGCCAAAAGAGTTAACATCCACCATATCCTCACGCTTCTAAAATATAAAATTATAATTAAAAATTAATTTTATTATAAAATATATATTTTAATGTTATTATAAATTATTATCAATTGTTATAAACAATTAAAATAATTTTCCCAGCGTTAAATCAGGTTTCGGGAGCTCTGCTTGATTAAAGCTGTGGTAATCTCTCTTGATTCGTTTCTAAATTGAGAAAAGTAAAACTTAATTATTTTAAAATTACCGACATTTTTTTCTAGTTTTTCTTGGAAAATTTAGGAAAACATTTTTACCCATTCGGCGCCTTTTACAATAAATTTTAAAATTAATAACATATTTTACACTAAAAAAATTTAGTTTTGTTTTTTTTATTTCCAAAAAAAGGGGGACGTGAAGCTCGTTGAACATTCCTATTCCTTAAACATTAAGCTTATCCACAAAATCAACATATTTATGGGTGTTTCTGGAAAGAACAATATATCTTTTTTGCCGTCTAAATTGTGCACAGAACACCATTATTTTATTTAATATACTCAAGAATGATTAATACCTCGTGTATTTTTATACATTTTTCGCATTGGCACAGCGGGTGGCAAAGTTTTTCCTCCAGCTGAATTCCCAGCCCTTTGATTTCTTTTGTTTTTGTTGGTGTTAGGATTTGCTCACCGCCGACGAAAAATTTCATCTAAATAGTTTAAAAATAGATTTAAATTCAAAAAATGCTCTTCTCATTTTGAACAATACTCTATTATAGACGAAAACGAAAACAGTCAAACTAAAAAACATACCATGGGCAGGTCATTATCGGCCACTGCCCGCAAAAGCCTGTCCACTTTGGCGATGTTGAACACATTCTCTGCCAACTTGCTCTGCTTGGAAGGGGTCAACGGGACGGGGGAAGCGTATTCCTATAAGTAAAATCATTATGTTATTCATAATTTAAGTCAACATAATGAAGACAAGACCCACCTGAATATACCTCTCTCTTGAATTGCCAATACAAATTTTTTTTTATAAACGTCACTTTTTTAAATCTTTTAAACTATAAGTTGAAAGACTTAAGCTATTGCACATTAAATAAGTGCAATTGTGAGTGAGTGAGCGAAGTACCACAAAGAAACTTATTACTTGCCTTGATTTAAAAAGTTTAAGTAAGCCCATAGGTGGGCAGGAAAAGGGAGGGAGTTGGGAAGGGCGTTATACTCCCTAAAAATTTCAAAATTGCCGACACCCTCCTAAAATTTGAGGAGTCTCAGAACTAAAAACGCTAAATATGAGGTATTTGGGGTATATCCTAAGAATTTTTTGGGACACCAAGGGGAGTGGTGACACCACTCCCCTTAAATTTCGGAGATGGGGCATACCCCCGAATCCGGGAGGCTGCCCATCTTCGCGTAAGCCTACGAGAGAAAATTCAGCCAGAGATTTAGTGTTTTCACCGGCGGATTTATCATTTAAAATTCCTACCAGCATCAGTTTGCGTTTTTAAAATTGGACTCTTAAAAACCATTAAAAACAAACAAAAAGCAATGCAAAACGTACGGAGCCTTCACTGTCTTCGGATTTGTGGGATTTGACCGATTGAAAATCGTCCTCCTCGGAAAGAACAGACGCCACATCTGTCATAGACGAAAACCCAGACGTCTAAATAAAGAAAAAAAAAATTGTTCGTCGTTCTTAAAATTATATAAGATTCTAAGAAAAGATAATATAAAAATAAAATGATCCAAAAAATATAAAAACATAAGGATATAAAATAAGTTCAAATATACATAAAAATCAATATTATTATACTACATTTTTCCTCTCCACCATGATGAAGTCCAGTCCCGGATCCTCCTTTAGCAGGAGCTGTTGGATGAAAGCGTTTTGGCATAAATCCGCAGCCGTCACCCCCAGCTTGTTCCGGATTTTTACTAAGGCCCCGCAGTCTAACAGAACCGACACTATTTCCGCTGAAATTATCCAGATAAAAAAATAAGTAATTCAAACCGTTAAAATATATGATTTTAATTACTAAGTAAACTCTACTAATTGCTACTATCTTACTAACTACAAGCGTTTTACTGCTCTTCCTATACACTATTTTATAAAATTATCTTGTGTACCAAAGGGTATGTACAACAAAAAATATGAGCACTTACAGGTGGGCAAGAATGGACGGGATTTAATTCAAAAAATTCTCGAAATAGTGACTTTTCTTAAATTGGATCACTGCAGACATCTTCTTAAAATTTAGGAGTCCCTATACTAAAATTGATAATAATGTTTTAGCAGATACCCCTTATGGACTGGGCAAGCTAATCCACCTAAATGTAAAACAAGGTAGAGAGGTTAAGGTTAAACCCTCCTCTGGCGACTAAGAAATGGGTTCTCCTTCTCCATTTTCATCTCCCTTCAGATATTTCAAAAACAAAATTTCTTTAAAATGATTTTAGTTTTGAAGTTTAAATAATAATGATTTTAACCATAAAACACTAAAAGTTTAGAGTTCAAAAAGTGATAGTTTGTGTGAAGTTAATTCTTCACTTAGCAAAGAGCAAAATGATGAGTGTTTGAAACCCACCAACAATTAAAAACTTTTAAAAAATGTATTAAAAATGACTTTAACCACAAGTTTAAAGACTAAAATGTGTTTTAAACACTATAATTAGATAAATTAAATTGTTTTTTACCCATTTTTTCTAAAAATAAAATCCTTGGAAAAAAACGGATTAGGCACAAAAAAATATCCGAGTTAAGTTAACTCGGACCAAGTTGCAAAAGAAAAGAAAGTTTTAAAATCAATATAGTTTGGCGTTTATATGGACATGTATAATTGTACCATTTTCGTTCGCGAGAAGTTATTACTCAGTTTTTTAAAACAATAATTACCGTGTTGGAATTTCACAGCAAAATGAAGCGCCGTATCCCCCGCGTCGTTTGGACAATTCACCTTCATTTTAGCCCCCCGAACGTGCTGATCGTAGTATAAGAGTCCCTTTACACACTAAAAGATGAATTTTAGCATTTAAAATAAGTTTTTTATTAAAAATCGTGGTTGTGGTGCATTGGCAAAACGTTTGTCTTGAAAAATAAACGCCTGGAGACCAAAAAAAACGTCTAAGACAAACTATAATTGTGATATGATGTGGTTGTTTGTTAGTACTGTCCATAGGTGAGAACGGTGCCGGCAGCTAGGGGGGGTGGTTACCCGAAGTAAATCGAATTTTAAATTCTAGGAGGGGGTCTCAGGGGGTTTCGGACCCCCTCCCCTAGCTTTTTAGGAGGGGTCGACCCGGGGTGCGAAATTTTGAAATCTAGAGGGGGTCAGGTGGGGTCCGGTATCCAAAGCAAAACAGTTTTAACAAATAATAACCTTAATAATTGTTCCTTTTATAGGATAATACTACATTTTATTAAATAAAAGGCGATATTCTGGTGCAAAAACAAGAATATGTGTAAAAATTCACGTTTTTGGAAGAAAATTTAGCATAGAAAAAGTACCTAAAATTTTCCCGAGGGAGGAGGGGTTCAGATTTTAAATTCTACAGGGGGTCAGGGGTAAAAAATTTGGGGTGAGGGGGTCCTTAAATTTCCGTCTAGGGGAGGGGGGGGGAGGTGGACCCCACCCTGCCCCCTTTCTTACCTATGGTACTGTCTGTTATTTATGGAGTTTGGTTTACAAGCACAAATTATACAAAAACTTAATAATATTATATTAATAATAAATAACGAAAAAAGAATGAAAACATCACTTACATCAATGTGCCCATAATACGCAGCAACGTGCAAAGGCGTATTACCATACCGATCCACAACATCCACTCTTGCACCCAAATGCAATAGAAGTAACTAAAATAAATAAATATTGATTTTGAAATTAAAAAAAATTAAAAAAAAAGATTTTTTGGCATGAAGAAAGTTTTGTTTGTAATTCTTCCGTTGCTGAAGAGGCAAATCTTCCAAACGTCCCTTTCTGCCGCATTTCCGCCAGAAGGAAGTGGTATGGGAGGTATTTTTTTCACCTTCTGATGTGATTCGGAATCTGGATCCAAAATCTGTGATTGTCATTAAATAAACAGAAGAATTTGCAGAAGGATTTCTTGGTGTAACTTTAACAAAAAAAAGATAAACAGTGGGCGTTCCAACCCTTTGGAATATGTCAAACTCAAAATGAAAAGTAAAGCTTAATATTGAGAAATTTTGATCACTTGTTTCTAAACCCTATTTTTTATCATCTTTAGTGTTATTGTTTGTGTTTTTTTAAATATTTTTTGGTAATTTTTATATAATAACTCAAATTAGAGGTCCCAGATAGTATTTAAAACGCTAAAAATAAGCCTTGGAGGAAACCCTTTTAAATTGATTAACACCTCTGGCGGTGGCGGCCGCACTTTTTTAAGTATATGTTTCCCCTTAAAATTTGGATGCTACCCACACTCGGCTCGGAATTATTCATTTTTATTGTAAAACATTAAAAATATTTCTTTCTTGGCTGTCGATGGCTCATCAAGTAGAATATTACTCACACCAATAAATAAAAAAATATATAATACCATGATGAAGTTCAGGTAATTATAGGTTTTTGCTTAGACAAATAGGTTTAGGTTGTTCGTTTGTTTCATCTCGATATATTTAGAATTAAACGGTGCGTTTTCGTTTTACTTACTGCCGTGCTTTGGTATCCGCCCATGCATGAGAGGTGCAGCGGGGTGTAGCCTTCCTCATCGCATGTATCCACCGATCCGCCCAACCTTGCTAGTGCGCTCAACACCGAAGTCTTCCCCAACAGAGCCGCGTAGTGCATCGCACTGCGACCTCTAAAAACATTAAGGAGTCACATTCAGTATAATTTATAAATTAATCAATATGACTCCACCCACCTGCGGAATTTACTACACCTACATTACATTTTACCGAAGCTTCGTCATGTTTTTACGCTTATTACTTACATTAATAGTAGTTAAAAAAATCGAAACTGACAAAAGAATTTAATGAATTCAAAAACTGTTTTGTCTAGCAAGCAAACATCATCATTACAATCAACGATTTTGTTTCGAACATTTTATAACCTCGAAATGTTAATTATTACCATTCTCAGAGGCTTTTAAGTGGCTGAATTTTGCTCTGGCCTTTTTGTCTGACAGGTTATACCACAACCGGTATATCCTAAGCGATTAAAAGGCGTTTTCATATAGTTTCAAAATTTCAAAAAGCAGTAAATCGACAACAACTGGATTGTTTGTGAATCTAAGGTAGATCGACCATAGAATATAATAATAAAAGCGCTTCGGTGTTTGTTTAAAAGCCGGAATTCCGAAGCTTTCTCCACCCTTATGTTAAAAACTCCGGAGTGTAATAATATTTTACTTGTGCAAGTTGAGATCCACGCATATCGTCGCCCTGTTGACGGGGTGGTGCTGGTGGGCGGTGGGCGTGTCTTCGGTGGCGGTGGTGGGCGTGTCCTCCACCGCTTCGTCCAATCCCCGCGCTCGGCGGCAGTCCCGGCAGTCGCAAAGGGGGTGGCAGGGCTCGTAGCCGATTTCCCGCCCGCTCGACTTCTCGTGCTCTTGCAGCAGCTTTTGTTGACCAAAAAATTCCGAAAGACCTGAAAAAAAATCCTATTTATATTAAGAGTCAAGAACACTGGACCTTCTAAACCTAAGCCTTAAGGTAGAACTTCAGTTTTTTTTTGACGACAGATCTTTTTGAATTACATCTTACTATACGTAGTTTGACCTGCTGATTCAATTTTTGACATTCATTTTTCTGTAAAAAATGTTATCGTCCACAATCATCAAATAACATCAATAAAACATTAATAAAGTTTATTACCAAAAATATTCTATTTTTCCATTTTCTATTTAGCGTATCTTAAATAAATTAAATTAAATATTTAAATTAAAAAGCTAAAAAATAAAAAACGGCGATAAAAACATGGTCGAGCGACTACTAGAACCCTTGGATCCGATGATCCGAGCGCGATGTACTAACCACTGCGCTACTGGGTCCTCTGGGATTTTCAATTAAAAGGAGCTTTTAAAGGAATGGTTCAAAATGTAGTTTCTCGGCGTCAATTAAAAGAAAATTAAATGAAAATTAAAAAAATTGATAGGTTATTTTTAAACGAAAGTTTGGAAATAGTTAGATATAGGCTTTTACCATTTTTTTTATTATAAACGAATAAAAAAGCACTTCAGGATTTTTTTACTATATATCATAGATAAACAAGAGGAGGGGTTAGGGTGGGGTCCACCCCCCTAGCCTCGAAATTTTGGGGGCCTCCCTCCTAGAAAAAATCCAGGCCCCCCCCCCTGCCCTCATATTTTCGAATTTTTAACCCCTGACCCCCTTCCTAGATTTTGAAATCTGACCCCCCTCTCCTCTCGAGAAAATTTTAAGTACTTTTTAATACTAAATTTTTTTTTCATTTTTTTTTTTCAAAAACGTGAATTTTTAACACGAATTCATGTTTTTACACCCTTTTTATACCAGAATATCGCTTTTTATTCAGTAAAATGTATTATTATCTGATAAAAAGCTATAATTAAACCTTTAATGGTTTAAAAGTATTTTGTTTGGGACATTGGACCCCACCTGACCTGACCCCACTCTAGGTTTCAAAATCTTCCACCCCGGGTCGACCCCCCCCTAGAAAGCTAAGGGGGGTTCGACCTCCCCCTAAGACCCCCTCCTAGATTTTGAAATGTCATTTACCCGGGGTAAACACCCCCCCTCTGGCTTTTTGACCGTGTTCATCTATGCTATACATTTTTGTAAAAAAAGTCTTTTTTGCAATTTAAAAAAAATCCTGAGATCATTTTGAACCCAAACCACTTCTGAAAGTTGCCCCCTACATTACCCTAATTTATTATAAAATTTCGCCCAAAAATAACCAATCAATTTTTTTAAAAAGGCCTTATTGTGGTTTTCAGAGGTAGAATCCATGGACATCTGTTGCGAACTGGACAAACTTTTCGGTGATGTTTTTATAACCACTGGATAGCACAGATTCTTAACTTTTTATAGCACCCCACTTTTATGGGCCAAAAATTAATATTTATCATGATATGCGACTTTTAGTCCAAGTGGTCAAAACTGTGAAGTTCTACCTTAAATAAATTTTTAATCTAAACTTAAATTAAAAGCCAAATTTAAAGCTTGCCAATATCTAAGACTAACTAACGTGTCCAAAGCCTTACAGGGGCACAGCGCACAGCAGGAGATTAACTTCAAATTAAAAAAAGGTTTACTCTCCCTCGATGCTCTAAAATTGAGAGAGGTTAATTCTCCCAGAAAAATTACTTGATGATTACAAAAAATACTAGAATCAAATTCAAAAATGAAAAAAGTATGAATTAAGAATGTATTATTTTGAACAACCAAGTTATGAGCGACAATTGAAAAGATACAATTGGAAGAATTTACCTGCCGCGAAAGTGAACCCATAACCTACTTATTGTTAATTTTAAAAAATACGAACCAACCTTGATAAAAAAACTTCAAAATCTACCTATATCGTCGTTAGTTTCTATAAGGGCGAGGATGTAGTCCCGAAGAGATCCCATATCTTCTGAACTCACACCGTCTGCAGAACTGAACGATGGCGGACCCAAAACGTCATCCGTGGCCGCCTAAATAAAGTATAATAAAAACAATTTAAGCTTGAATTTGAATTTCTTTATTTACAATTTAAAAATACAAATGAGAGATATGACAAGATAAAGCGCATATACCATAATATTAAGAAAAAAAACACACACACACGAATAAATATACAAAAAAGTAAATAGGCATGTTGTACAGTACTGTGCGCGAAATGCAAGATATTTAACTTCATATAAGTAAATAAAAGGAGAGAACACAAAGAGCTCGAAGGCTGCTCACATGTGTATTTTAAATTTGGTAAACGTACACAAATCGAAAATTTCTAATTTATTTTTGAAAATTCTTATTGTTTTAGATTCAACTACATCTTTAGATAAAAAGTTCCAATATTTTGCACTTCGCGAATAAAAAGAAAACAATGATATATCTTTAGAAACTTTGAGCAAGTTTAATTTAAACAAGTGGCCGTTTTTACTAAGAAAATTTTTCCAAGTATAAATATCGTTAAATTTTAAGTCGCTTAGGTTGTTAATTATTTTGTAACACAAGGTTACATCAAATTTTAAGCGGCGAATCTCAATAGGCTCAAGTTTTAGTCTGGCTAACCGCTGGGAATAACTTTCATTGAGCGATAAATTGCATCTTGGATGTAAGCGTCTTGTAAAAACCTTTGAACATGCTCAATAATATCAATCTTATTGAATAAATAAGGGAACCAAACCTGAGAACAATATTCTAAAATAGGACACACATAAGATTTGTACGATGTTATTAAAGCGTTAAAATTGTTTGTTTGGAGCCATCTAAATAAGGCATTTACAATATATAATGCTTTTTTAGCAGTAAGCTTGCAGTGTTCAGAAGGTTTTAGACATGAGCTAACTAGAACACCCAAATCTCTTGCTTCATTGCTGGTATCAAGTCTTATGCCATTTAAAAAGATCTGATGTTTAGGGTTATTATGACCCATGTAAACAATATTACATTTTTGCTTTGCTATCTTGAATTTCCATATATGTGCCCAAGCCATTAACTTATTTATATTGTTTTGAAGTACTATGTTACTATTATCTTTTGATCGTACACTATATAATATGACGTCATCTGCAAAAAGTTTTCAAGAGACACCATTTTTCTATTCATTCGGTAAATCATTTATAAAATGAAAAGAAAAACCAGAAACCCAAGGACTGAACATTGGGGATTCCCCGAAATGACGATTGAATAGTCGGAACTTGCATTACCTAATACTACTCGTTGTTTACGATTGTGTAAGAAAGTAGAAATCCATTTTAATAAATCACCAGTTATTCCATAAGATTCTAATTTGGATATTAGCTTATTATGACAAATCAAGTCAAAAGCCTTACTAAAATCAATAAAAACGGTGTCAATTATTAAAATTATTATCAACAGTTTTAGTCGTCATTAAAAGATACAAGTAGCAAGGAACACGTTGATCAGCGGCGTAGAAATCTATGTTGGTTGATCCTTAGATATAAGGTTTTTTAATTTAAGATAATTAAACATTTGGAACTTACATACATTTGGAACTTACACAGGCTATACAGGTCAATGATATTGGACGATAATTGTTGGCATCACTTGGACAACCTTTTTTAAAGATTGGAATTATATATGCTGTTAGCCAAGTAAACAAAAGGTCATGAGTTTTAAATCAAACTTCAAAGACGTTAGCTAAAGGGCCAGCTAAGGGTCTTGCTAGATTTTTAAAAAGAACTGGAGGCAAATTATCAGGAGTTCTACTTGTTTTACCTTTTTGCTTTTTAAAGCATTTATATACTGATCCGAGTGTAAATTTAATTGACTTTAGATAAACACTATGCCCTACTTTTTTAGCTAAAATAGGATACTTTTTGTTGTCGTTTGTAAAATTCTTACAAAAAATTGAGTGTAAAATTGAGCATTGCAAAATGGGTTCGCTTATTAGTTCCCCATTTGAATTTTTACGATAGTTTTATCTCTACTCCCAATCCCAAGTATTATGCTTCAAAATTTAGTTCATTTAAACCAAAGGCCGTTTTAGAGCTTTGGCCCTTAAAAGAATAATAAAAAAATGTAAAATCAAGATATTTCTACCAGTGGCGTACCCAGGATTTCATTTTGGGGGGGGGGCGGTCTGGGGGGAAAATAGTGCCACAGGAGGCGGCGCGCAACGCCGCTTTCTGCGCCGCGTAGCGACGCCAGCCGACACAAAGGGTCGACCGGAGGTCTGGGGGGTGTCCCCTCAGCCGCCGGAGGCGAAATTTTTTTAAATACGCACTAAAAACTGCTTAAAAATCGTCCCCCCTCGTGTTTGTGTGAACATACATTTTACTTTTGTTTTTTTACCTAATTTCTGCACAATTATGTCTGATCTTCAAAATTGTCAGGAGATGAAATTGTATATAACACAACTTATCTATTTTCTGATGTCTTTAAATTTTGCAAATGAGTATGGTATAAGTTATAATAACAAAAAAATATTACTGATAATATTAATTTTAATATATATATATATATATATATATATATATATATATATATATATATGTGTGTGTGTGTGTGTGTGTGTGTGTGTGTGTGTGTGAGGACCTGTGCACTGCCACCCCCCCCCCCCGGGGTTTAAAACGAGGGGGGGGGGCAATTCCAAAATGGGGGGGGCAACTTTTTTGAAACGGGCAAGGCAATAAAACGGGGGGGCAAGCAGGGGGGAAAGAAAAAAAAGAGAAAAAAAGGAGAAAAAAAGAGAAAAAAGGAAGGGAAAAAGGAAAAAAGGGACAAAAAAGCGAAAATAAGGTAAAAATAGGTCTAAAATGGCTTAAAATACATTGAAATAGGCTAAAAACTGCAAAAAATTCGCGATGATGGCGTCATCATAGGTCAAAAATGGCGTCATAATTTTAGGGTACTTTTTCATTTTTTGGCGGGGGGGGGGGCAATAAAACGGGGGGGAGCAAATCCTCCAATAAAACCGGGGGGCATTTCCAGACCGTGCACAGGCCTATATATATATATATCTAACTTCTCGCGTAGCGAAAAAAATTTTTATATTGATTAATTTCGGATTTTAGAATGCACTAAGATTTGTATTAAATTTTTATAACTCAATATTTGAAAAGTAAAAAAAAACTTATACAAACTGCCACGCTTCACCATGGGTGGAAGTGGAAAGGCGGACAACCCCACAAGTGTAAAAACCGTTGTTAAGGGGTTTAAAACAGCCATTATCAAACCTACATATCTTATAATAAATGAGTTTTAAACATCCATATAGTATTGCCATTTAATATCTGAGGCAAAGGCACATGCCTTAGCTATGTATTGGAATGGTACAATCCATCGAAATTAAAAAAAACTAACAAAATGATTAATGTACACTTCCCGCTTAGCGAAAAAATTTCAGTTGTTTGGGTATTTTTAT
>JASAMX010015130.1:0-16875 GCA_030248175.1 Microlaimidae sp. YZB2_3
CTACCAACGGAGAAAGGTAATAAGCGACGCTACCAACGCTGTTTAAGCAGACAGCTGTGGGAAAAAACCTGTTTGTCGTTTTGCAGACGTAGCGGGCACTGGCTATATACATACGCGCCGGCTAAAACTGGCTCGCGCATTCTCGCGCATTCTTGTTTCCGCAATCTAAAAGCTCTCGCCAGCTAAAACCTTTTAGGCCGCCGCGTGCGGGAATGGGCTTTAAAGTCGATGGGGAGTGAGCTGGGTTATTCAAAGACCCTAAATGGGATCGCCCTTCCTTCCGAATTTCCCTCCGCGACGTCCGGTTTTTTTAACGGAAATAACCCATTTTTAATAATGAATTTGGAGGGTGGAAATTTCGCTCAAATTTGGAGGGTGGAAATTTCGCTCAAATTTTTCGCAGGGATAGGAGGAGTGCGAAAAGTTTTAACGTGAAGAAGAATGAGCGAAAAAATCCTTCTCAAAGAAAAAAATTAAAAATGCCAGGCAGACGGTCGACTGACAGAACAGGACGCCTCCCAACTTAAAAACGCATTGCGCAATTATAAGGTAGATAAACATGCATTTTTAAATCGTATTTAACAATAGTTTTGGCTGAAAATTCGTTTTGATGCATTATGCATTGTGCGTAAGTGTGAACCGGTACTATAATGCATTGTGCATCGTGCATTGTGCATTATGCATTGTGCATTGTGCATAAGTGTGAACAGGCTTTTATTTTTATCATGATAATTGATACGGAAAACACTCCTTCAGACATAAGAAAAACTCTATATTGTGTATTAATACTAAAACTCTGTATAGACCTACCTAGCATAACAAAAATAGGGTCGGCGGTCCAACCACTAAATAAAGTTCCTCTCAAATTAAATGCCTGTTTTTGTATTATTTTTGAAACTGGAAATACTATATACAAATAAAACATCTACTTAAAAAATTTCAGTGGTCTTTTTGTTAAGCACCACAAAATGTTTTTTTCTGATTAACCAAAAAAAATTTACATATGAAAAACCTTAGTTATGCTTAATATAACTCTAAATAATGGTCAAAAGTTAACAAAAATACTTGAAATTGTTTTAATATAGTTGTTTAATATCCGATTTCCGAAAAAATTTGGTAAACATCATTGGTTTCATAACGAATTCTGATTTCACGGCGGGACTGCGGACCCAAATTTTTGTAATGCCAAGTAGGTCCATTGATACCAAAAAAAAACGGAATAGAGATTTTGTTAAAACAATCCCTTTCACAGGTTTTGTTTTTATTACAGATTGAACGCGGAACTCTTTTTTGCATTTTTGGTGAAATGCATGCAACGCTAATTTACTGTAAGAGACTAGTTCTGAATAAGTGCCTTCTACTGTACGAAAGAGGGTATAAAACGAAAATAATAAAAATTAAAAAACCGTATTAGTTTTATTTATTTATTATTTTTGCAAACACGCAGGAGTAGTGAAAGCATTACTTATCATGCAATGAGACCACATACCCCTTTGTTGTTGAAGTAAACCTTATGGGTTTATTAATAGTTTTTAGTTTCTTTAGTTTAAACCTATACTTAATAAAAATTGCTACACGATAATCTGTTTTACTATTTTGAAGTGCTTTAATATACCAGTTTTTGCTAAATAAATGTTAAGTTTTTGATTAAACATCAAAATAGTTACAATCATCACTAAAATAGTACTTTCGTGAAAAAATGATGTCGAATTAGCAAAAATAAAGTTAAAATTTATGCTTTGAAACCAATTTTACAACGAGCTAAGGAGGGTGTGTCTTTTTGGGGCGGGTCCACTAAACGCGTGGTGACTAGGTGCTATCTTAGCACGTTGTTTAAAACTCTTGTTAATGTTTTGATTTCTGGGTTTTTTCTTGAGAAAATTTATGGGACTCTATTTTTAGATAAGATAAATGAATATTTAAAGAGTTTTAATGCATATTTGTTTAAAATAAAATTTAATAAAGCGTTAAACCGTAGTTAGGAGTTTTGCTAACTCGTAACTAGGGGTTATTGCTTTAATAGTTTGTATATACAACAAATATGTATAAAATTAAGAAAATATCAGTTTGTGCCATGTAAACAAAAAGTTCTGTTAGATTTTTTGAGAAAAAACCCAGAAATTAAAACATTAACAAGAGTTTTAAACCCCGTGCTAAGATAGCACCTAGTCAGAACGCGTTTAGTTGACCCGCCCCAGGTTGTCAAACTAGTCACAATTAATTTTTAAAAGCCCATTCCAAACTTTAAAATAAAAGCATTTTCTGTAATTGAAACATTAAACAAGTGAAAACCAAACGCACAAATAGCGCCGTACCTACAAAGTGGCAATATTTAAACAGTAAAATGTACTAGTCTCCTGTTGTTTCTCAATTTTACTCCTACATGTGCTTGGAGCTGGTTGTCATTGTACACTCTTCTTACACTAAACTTTATTTTTCAAAACTAGTCTATAGATTCCAGATTCATATATTCAAAACTATTTTTTAAATATTTTCTTCTTAACGCAAAACAGTGTTTTTATTGTGAATTTAAGGTCGTTGGAGCTGAGAGCTTAGAACTGGAACTTGTAGCCGAAGTTATGGAACTTATAACCCAAAATGGGGAACTTAAAACCAAAAATGTGACCTTGCTAAAACCTAAGCCAAAGTCAAGCTTAAACTTTTCCCCAACCCAAACCATTCTTATTTTTGGATTAAGTTCCTATTTTCGGCTCCAAGTTTTCAAAATTTTTCCGACGGCTCCAAATCCCTAATCATGGATTCAAAGACTAACAACTTTAGCTAAAATTGAAATGTAATTTATTCCAGTATTGCTTTTAATAATTATAATAGTCTTAATAAGAATACTTTTAAAGCGAACTATGATATATTAGAAGCAACTTTGACACTGCATTATAAATCTAATGTGCTTAGAGTATCTGCACTTCAAAATCACTTGTTACTAATGTAAAAAAATATTGAAACCTCTTAATTTTGTAAACCTTTTTATGATTGTAAGTGTCACGTTTATGAAGTAAAAACGTAATTCACCTGTGTGAAGCTGTCAAAAAAAGTTTAAATATAACAATAAAGCAATTCCATGGTTAAAGCTAATTATGATTTAATACGTATTAGAACCAATACATAATAATAAAAATGTATGAATATTATAAAAATTTATTTCCTATCTATGCATCGCTTTGGCAAAAATTTTATTCTACAAAGGTTATTTTTGATAAAAATTATAGTTTCACAATTTACAACCATTCACGAGTAAATAAAATTAAGGCGTAACCGTTCTCTGTGAGGAAGGAATAAAAAATAAACCCGCTAGCCAAAAAATAATAAGTTATCAGTCATAATTTAACTAAAAATTAAATCAAATCAAATTCTTTATTCTAGTAAAGCAATATCACAAAAAGTTTAATCAAATAAAAATAAAAGATATTATACAATTATTAATCTTTTGTTAACCTTTATGCGAGCCGCATAAATATGCACCAACTGCACCAGCTGCACTGTTCAAATACACAAAAAAGTCCACGATAACTCATGCATTCTAATTTTAATGACAGCGCCTACCATAAAAAAATCTCAATCAGGATAAAGATTGAAGATTTGCAAAAACCTTTCGTGGCTAGCTACTTATTTAAATACATAATCAATGTCACCATAGTCCAGTAACGACGGCTCTTGAACCTGCCTTCAGAAGACTGGAGGCAGTTAGGAGGCAGGTAAAACTTCCTTGAAGGCAGCATGGAAGCAAGGTGGAGTTAGGTAGGAGGCAGGGTGGAGGCAGGTAAAATTGCCTCGGAGGCGGGTAGGAGGCAGGTGACCCTGCCCCCTATGTTAAACCATATACAAGTTAGAAGGCAGGTAGGAGGCAGCTAAAACTGCTTCGGAAGCAGTTAGAAAGCAGGGTGGAGGCAGGTAGGAGGCAGCTAGGAGGCAGGTAAAAACCTTCTTTCCCAATTCAGGCATCCCGTCTTTACCGGGTTAGGGTCTATGGAGCCTAGGTGATTTGGAGCTGAAACTTGTAGCCGAAAATTGGGAGCTTGAAGCCGAAAATAAAAATCACCAAAACGTATAATTATACCTAAGCGAAACCTAAAACCAAGCCTAACCGAAACCAATTTCGTATTGTTTGTAGGTCCAAGTTCTCAAAAGTTTTCGACGGCTCCAAGTTTCCGATTTACGGCTCTGAAGACCATCTTGGTAAATCCTTTAAAATATTATTTTTAAAAGATTTTGTGCGAAATTGTCGCTTTCTTACCGGCCTTTTGCTTTGTTTATAAAATATTTTTGGTTGTATCTAAAAAAATATATAAATTTTACGAAATATTGGTTTACCAGCAAAATTCCAATCGACAAGAAAACTTAACAAGTGTTAAAAACTATTATTTACAGAGCAATTGAAAGAAAAAACCTGTTAAAATAAATAAGCGTTTACATTTTAAGTTTCTATCTTAAAATAATGTTAGAGTCTTCAACAAAATATTAACAAATTTTAAAGCGTTAATGTTATAATTTTTGTTTATTTTCTCTTTGTGTTATAATTATTATTTATAATTTAAATCTTTTTTTTAAATTAATGGGACGTGAAATGTAAAAAATTCGGAATACGGAATTCGGAATCTATAAATACTAGGATTTGTTTATTGTGTGACTTTTTGAAATCGGCGTGCATTGGAATATGCTTGCATCATAGAATTCAGCAAATCTCGGGAAAGCTGAACAACACTAGCAAATCAAAGGCTTAATTATGTTGAGTTGGCTTTTTCGAGGAGATGATGATGAGGAAGATGAAAGGGGATTTCGACTAATGTGGCAAGAATATTTCATTGACGACACCACTTTTCATGGCCTAAAATATTTATGCGCCAAACACAGCTCAATTTTTAGAAGGTTTTGTTTGTTATAATTGAAATTTGGGCATGTTATAATTATAGAAAACAAATTTTAAATTTTGTGGGAAGGCTTTAGTTTCAAAATTTTTGGACTGGAGATTTTATTCAACATCTCAATAGCCCAATTTATGTATTTGTTTTCTAACTATAAATAGATAAAAATCAACCAATGACCTTTTTGTTTACAAAATATGTGCACCTATAAAATTTCGTTCTAGTCCTCGTCATTTTTGTACAAATTATATAGGCACCTTGCACTGAAACGCAGTTTATACATAAAGTATGCAATATACATAAGTGTAACCATAATGGATATTTACCGTACTCCTACTTATCTTTTCGTACTATGCAGATCAACCGATAGAAAGCGCGCGAAAATACCGTATCTCCTACTTATCTTTCGTAGTATGCAGATGAGGCGATAGAAAGCGCGCGAAATTTCGATCGATTGATCTGCAAACTACGAAAAGATAAGTAGGAGTACGGTAATTATCCATTATGGTGACACTTATGTATATTGCATACTTCATGTATAAACTGCGTTTCAGTGCAAGGTGCCTATAGTTAAATCTACAAACAAACCAGGTGAAAAGACGTTGAATTATTTTTTAGCCCAACTTACGGCTACAAGTTAAAAAATAGCCAAAAATAGGGAACTAAAACAAGCCAAAAATAGGGAACTTGGAGCCGTAAGTGGGGAACTTACGGCTACGGCTCCAAGTTCCCTATTTTTGGCTCCAAGTTCCAGCTACAAGTTCCCAAGGCATCCTTCGACCCCAAATCCACCTTAACAATGGTACTTACAACTAAACAATATGAATTAATTTGTTCTGTCATAACGCTTTCTATACATGTATTAGATCAATGGTTGTGTTTTTTTACGCAGACGTCGTTTATTACACTACAGTACATATTATTATTTGTTGATGAACTAATTATTCTGAACAGTTTTAGCAGAAATAATATACCTGGATCTTGATGATACGTACCGCTGTTTGTTTAATGTATTGCTGTTTAAGTTTAAAAAAAATTATGCAACATTTTTAGGCTACTATGGTTCGCAATCATAGGCCTCTGTATTGGATTTTTTCTTTTTAATTTTGTTCAAAGACTGCGATATTTCATATCAAAGCCGATAAATGTCAATATACAAATTAACTACCTTGAAACAATAAACTTTCCGTCGATCACTTTGTGCAATCACAACTATTACAGGTAAATTAAATGTTTTGCACGAATATTTTTTATTACGCTTGAAAAAACATATTAATAATTTAAACTTCTGTAAATATTAAAGGTGGATAATTTTTCTATTAAAAAACAAAAAACACTATTCTAATGATTTGGCCAAGTAAAATTAAATTTTTCGATTTGGAGACGGAAGAGCCAAGGGTACTAAAAAGCCACAATTTCGGGACCTAAGAGCCGCAATTTTTGGGACCAAAGAGCCACGAAAAAGTCACCTTATAGCCAATGGAGAAAGGCAAAGAGATTAGGAGAATCAAATGGTGGGACCTTAGAGCTGGGTACCAAAGAGCCCAAAAAGGAGACACTTAGTTACCAAAGAGCCAAAAGGGCCAGAACTGTTTAAAAAGAACGTTTACATGCGTAAATCGACATCGTAAGAGGGACTAAAGAGCCAAACGTAAAGAAACTGTTAATAAAATTACTTTTATATATAAATTCGAATGTTTTAAACGTTTGTAATTATATTTAAATTTTAATTTGTCACACATTTGCGACAAAACTTTATTTTCCATGCTTTTAAATAACAAATTTTATTCTAACTAAGTAATCTTTTTGTCTGCTTATATATGATACTAAAAGTGTTTCTCGACAACGTGGATGGACTGACTACGTTTGGCTCTTTGGTCCTTTTTACGCTTACATATTTAAAATTTATAGTCCAAATACGTCCACCTTAGACTAACCTCACACTTTTTCTGACTAAACATGTGTCCAAGGCAAAAAAATCTATCCTTTTTCCTGTTGTATTGGCAGAGCAATTTTTAAGTATAGTGTGACGTTTATGAGCATCTGTGCGCGAGAGGTCAAAATAAAAACAATAAACTTTTAGTCGTTTAAAATTTATAAAATAAATTCTAGATAAATTACAACATAATTACTTAGTTAGGGTACAAATATCCCCCTCTCGCTCACGCTAGTCAGTTTTGGACTTGCTCAATTTAATAAACGGTTGCTTTTCCAAGGATTTGGATAAACACAGCAGGGATAGAGCCAAGCTTGAAGAAGAGCCCTAAATAAAACTTAGGTTGATTGCACAAACAGTGCATCAACTAAAAAGGCTCGGTTTTAAATTGAACCTTAAGCAAACTAAACACTTTCCTTTCCACACCGCGTAGAAACTCTACTTTCAAGCCTTGCGTGTCGAATATTAATTCTTCACAAAGTTTAAAAAAAACAACTTGATAAACTAAAGTTTAAGCTGCGCAATGACATGTTTCTAATCATTGCGTTGTCATCAATAGAACACGCATTTTTGTTTGCACTTTATGTAAAAAACTTGATTCTTTATTTATGGTTGACACTGCGTAATTGGAAATTTATATCGTCAGGGTATATGTGAAATACTTTATTGATTAAGGTTTAAATATCAGAACTTGTTTGAAGGTTTGTTGAGGATTCATGCTTAAATTTTAATGTGATGAAACTGGAATAATCTTCGGAATAATAAATTTATATAACGACGTTTCGACAAAAAAATAGTACATTTCACATTAAAAAAATTATTTATGATTTTATAGCACATCAATAGATCGTTAAGTACTCGCCTTTTTTCTAAGTTTTCAAGACCAAGATAAATTAGTCTTTCAGAATAAGAAACGCGTGGCTTGTTAATACGACTAAAAATTTACGTGTAAATGCTTTCTGAAATTTTCGACACATATAATAGTGATATTGCGGTGACCAGACGGGAGTTTCATATTCTAATAACGGTCTATTAAAAGTTGTATAAGCACGCAACAATATATTACAATTATTAGTTTTAAAGATTCTAAATAGCGTATACATCCTACAAAGGGCCTTATGGGCAATTTCTTTACAATACACAGATGATTCTAAATTATCAGTTATTTTTATGCCCAGATCATTAAGCATATTTACATTTTTTTAATTTACACCTACTTTAATTTTAGTTTGTGCATCATCTACAAACTAGTGTGTCTGTATCACCGCCAGGTTTACAAGGTCTCATTATTAATAAGAAGAAAAATTAAATGAATTTTATTTGAATTTAGGCAATTATAGGTGACTTGTTCCGGCGAGTTTTTCAACGTGTGGACTTTAAATTTTTTTTAGAAAATTATGCATATAGGATCGAAGTAACATCAATAAATTAAAAAACATGAGAAGAAAATGAAAAAGAAGAAGATGGATGTGGAAAGAATGATAATTTTAATTTACAATATTATTGTCTAATAATTATGATTTAGGCGTCGATAATGGTGTTTTCGTTTTGTGGCGTTCTCACACGTACCATAAATGTTTTTAAGCAATTTTAAAAACGCAAAGAAAAATTTTTCTCATCATTTTTTATTCTTGACATAGATGGTACTGGAGTGGTCGCCGAAAAAATAATCCAACCACATACAGTTTATGTCAGGGACAGTTTATGTCTAGCTGTCTGCTGTTTTGTGAGACTTGGCATTTAAAGTTACATTAAAATTCCAACTGGAAGTTTTTTTAATTATTTCAGCTTTTTTTATTCAAGGTTAACAGCTGCGAGAAGATTTGGTGCTTACAAGCATATCCAAGAACTGTACAGAGATGACAAGCCTTTAAGTCTAGAAGCTAAACACTTTTTTAAATCTGTTGATGCTGAGGATTTATATCGACTACTTGGTCATGATATAAAAGATACTTTATTTTTGTATGTTTTTATTTTTACTAAAGACGTTTCAACAATGCAAAAAAATTCAAAAATTTTACAAATTAATGAAAACCCCTATAATAACTATGGTTGAATTATATCTGGCTGACGCTGAAAATTAGAATGCAGACATGAGGGGACCAATTAAAATTGTGCGGTAATGACTTTTTTTTAAACAAATAAGAACGCAGAATTTTTTTTAATTCCACTTTTTCACAAAATATACAAAAATTAACCAACTTTAGCCCTTAAAAAATTTTCATTCAGGTGACAAATTAAGTGATTTTATAAATAATTATTAAAATACAGGTTTTAATCTTTATTATTAATCCGCTTTAGTGAAAAATTTTGAATGTTTTTGTTGTTAAATAGTCGATTCAAAATTGCGAATATCGCGGTCAGTTAGATTTTATTTGCCTATGGACCTTACCTAGCATTACAAAAATTTGGGTCCGCGGTCCCGCCGCAAAATCAGAATTCGTTATGAAACCAATAATTTTTACCAATTTTTTTTTCGAAAACCGGAGATTAAACAACTATATTAAAACAATTTCTAGTATTTTTGTTAACTTTTGACCATTATTTAGAACTATATTAAGAATAACTAAGATTTCTCATATTTAATTAGAAAAAAAACACATTTTGTGATTCTTAATTAAATACAAAAAGGCCACTGAAATTTTTCAAGTAGATGTTTTATTTGTATATAGTATTTCCAGTTTCAAAAATATTACTAAAAATGCATTTGATTTTAGAGAAATTTTGCTTCGTGGTGGGACCGCCGACCCTATTTTTGTTATGCTAGGTAGGTCCATAGTTTCTAAATGTCGAAACGACATTTAAACTTTTTAAAAATCATCGAAGTCAATGAAACCACAGCCATACTTTCTGACGCAACATAACGATCGACCTGCATTAGTAGCCTGTGCCCTACGCGTCAGTCTCATCACAAAAACAACTTTGTATTTATGTCATTTATCATTTAAAGATAAATTTTATCAGGGTGAAAATAGATAATCACTGGTAAAATAACCACTCGTTTTTTGAGAAAATATCCCGTGCCAAGAAACACATGACGCAACTAAATAATAATTGGTTACATAACCGCTGAAAACTTTTTTTTAAATTTTTCCCGCTCAAAAGTTTATTGTTTATTTCTTCCTGGCGGAGAGCGGTTACGCCCTTAATTTTAGCGTGGAAGACTTTAGCTTTAGTTCCAGCAAATAATTTTATTTAATTAGTTCTATTAATTTCATTAATTTGGTAATTCCAAATTACGCCAAAATTTAAACCGGAAGGATTAAAATGTAGGTAAATATAAACAGTAAAAAATCCATCCATAATATAGGATGTTTAACATAAAACAAAATAATGGTTTGTTTAATGATTTTCCCACGAAAAAAAAGATTTAAATTGATTAAATATGAAACATGGTACGTGGAACTTAGACGTAGAGTAAGGAACATTTAACTTTTGTAAAATCACAGAAATTCAGGGCCACGAAAATAGAAATTTGCCGTTTTAAAAAATAAAACTTTGTTTAAACTTAGTTTCGGTCTAACGTTATGATACAAGAAGTCCAATTAATATAGGGTGGATGGACTTTAAGGCGAACAATTCCTGTTTAAAAATTAACATTTAAAATTTTACTTTTGTTTTAGCTTGATTTTGGTTTCAGCTAAAGCTTTAGTTTAACTACAAAATTAAGTGGTCGAACACGTTTTAAAATTACTGGACTTAAAGTTCTCTCAGCTGCAACCAACTCAAAACAAATACGGTTCGCAGTTCTTACATAGTTTGGAACTACAATTTTTCTATTTTTTTGTAAAATTTTCTTTAATTTATAATAATCTGCTAGAAAAAGGGTTAACAATTTTATGTTTTTTTAAAAATATCTTTATTTGTAATAACGTTGACATGTTTAATCTTTTAGTTGTGAATTTTCGGGAGTAACATGTTATCCGGAAAATTTTACGACAGTCCTAAATGACTATAATGTTTGCTATACATTTAACGGGGAGAATCACGCTTCAAGGGTTGTTACACAATCAGGTATTTATTCAGCAATGTGTGATTATGACTTTACGTATTTTTTTTATTAAATTAAATGAAAATATTAAATAAAAATAAACTTAACTTAATTAAAATGTTACACTGTCCTAAAATATAACGGTCGGTTTATAGAAAAATTTTTTCATAAAATTAAATATAAAAATTTTTCAAAAAAATATTTTTTCTTCGTTTAATCACAAATCACTGTGTTTGCCAAATGAAAACTCAATGGAGTCTATTCTTTAACTGGGAAAAGGTTAGATTCTTACACCAACTTTTTCAAGTTCGCGTGTAAGTCCTGAAAATAACGTAGTTATTACGGCAAAATGAGCCACAATTCGTATAATATGTGATTGTGACTTAGTTTAAATTTGAAAAGCATCTTATTAACTACCAAATGAGTCACAGTGACATTTGTTTTATAATGACTCTGGCTTATTTTGCCGTAGTAACGACGACAAGAGCTTTTATTAATAATCAAAACTTTTTTTAAGAGCTATATCAAAACTTTTTTTAATATATCTTATTTATTTCATATGATTATAAAATATAATCTAACACAATCGCACCAGTTGACAAGCAAATTGACTGAAATTGTAGCTACAATGTGTTTGTAATTTTTTTATTTACATATAAAATTCGAAAAAAATCTTAAATTATTTATGATAAAAAAACATATATAAACCCAATCCATATCATAACCCCTCATTTAATTTTCTGTTTTTTTATATTGCCTAAAAATCAATTGCTCATTAATATTAAAACAAAACTATTCGATATATGTTAAATATTTTTTATCATAGGGGCCAGCTACGGATTAAAAATGACACTCAACATAGAGCAGTACGAGTACATGAATTCTGGAGAAACCACGGCAGGAGCCAAAATACTAATTCACAGCCCTCACGATCTCATTAACGTTGCCGATTTAGGATTCGATATTCCCCCCGGAATGAGTGCCCAAGTCGGCATGCAGGTTACTCAAGTAAGTTTGAAAATATCTTAAAAGATTTTATCAAAGATGAAAAAAACAAAAAAAAATCATAGTTTTTTAAAGTTTGTGGTGCTTATAAGTTTTTAAAACCTTTTTTAAATTTTTAATTAGAACCTAATTTTAAAAACAAAGTGTATTTTTCCAACTAGCTCGCTGTTTTTAAAAAAAATTAAAAACAACACACTATAAACCGTAGCTACAAATGTATGTATGTACACCATAAAAACGATGTTTTAAATAGTGAATGGTGTGTTTTTAAAACTTTTTTTATAATTTTCGATTGCAACAAAATTTTAAATTTAAAAACAAAATATTTTTTTCAACGTAGTGCGCTTTTTTATAAATAAAATCTTCATGTTTATTAAAAATATCAGAATAACACCAAACAAAAAAATCACATAATAACTATAAAACCAGGTAATAAAATGGCTGTATTCATTTAACAATTTTTGAAACTTAGCCAAATTTTAAACTAAAGAACTATTAGTATCTCAAATAAAGTGAATTAGTTCATTATATACCAAGACTTTCGAACATTTAAATTTTCAATTTTCTTCAATTTTTTCCAGTAGCAGCATTTTTGTTAACTACTTGTTAATCGTTGAGAAATAATTTTCGGTGTAATTTTTGTGACGAAAATGATTGTTATTGTATAAAAAGCAAAAATAAATACAACCGGCCGAATTAATATCTTGAAAAAACATTTTGCAACCAATATAGTTTATAATGCAAAGCGTGGTTTTTAAAAACCGCACTATATTTCTTTATTGTGCATGTTTTTACCGCGGGGATGTGACTTCTTAAAAATATGGACTTCTATTTACCACAATAAATCTATTCCAAAAAAATTTTAAAAATTCCAAAAAGTTTGATACTACTCAATCGTTTGTGATTTTAATCACTTCAAAAGTTGCAAACTTGATTGTATTAAAAAAACAACTAAATTATTACTTGATTATTAAATTAAAACTTGATTGTTATATAGTCAAAATGTTTTGAATATATTTATGCAGAAAGCAAAAAAGCAACATCAAAAATTCAGTGTAAATTGTTAATTGAAAATATTTTACTTCTGTCAAAAAAACAAACAAATAAAAATGTTAAAAATAGTAAAATAAAATCAAACACATAAGACAAATACATGACAGAAATACGGCAGGTAAAGGTAATACTCTTACATACTGCCCTAACAAAAGACAAAAATACAAATTACAATCATATTTGTTTAAAAATATAGTAAAACAGTCATTTCAAACGAACTAAAATAAGTTCAAAAAAAAAAAAAAAAGGGGTGTAAAATTTTTGATCAACCCTTTAGTTGTGCGGTTTGACTCTAGTATCTCGAGGAAAAAAAAACAAAGTTACATAAAAAGTACTAAGATACATAAGTATTTTAATTTATTTTGATCTGAAAGAATGTTTAAAAAAAAACAAAAACCAAAATGACGCAATTGAAAATTATAAATTAGGCGAATTTTGTTAATTTTAAACGTTATAAATCGAACAAAACGGTTAATATACAATGCAGTGGTTATTAAGATCTAACGTATTTAAATGTTTTTTAAACGTAGGGTATGAATTTGAAAAAACGACATGATTTGGTAATCCATTCCAAATGTGTATAACTCTTTCAGAAAAAAAATATTTACGACAATCTGATTTTGGAATTTCTTTTCTTTTTAAAGTTAAATTATTTTGTCTACGAAACATATAACTATAATTTTCAAAGTAAAAAAAATCTTCAATCTTTAAATCAATTAAGCCATATAGAATTTTATAAACCATATAAAGATCAAATTTAATTCTTCGTAATTCAAGTGAATCTAGATGTAAAAATGATAAGCGACTACGGTAACTATCAAAGGGAATATTACATTTAAAGCATATCATGCGTGTGAAAAATTTTTGAACTTTCTCTATGATTTTAATATCTTTTATAAGATAAGAATTCCAAACTGGTGAGTTAGACTCCAAAATGGGACGAACGTATGTAGTGTACGCTCGTAAAAGCAAGAAAGGATTGGTAGATTTAAAACATTTTAATATTAAACTTGCACGTGAATATGCTTTTGATGCAATTTGAGAACAATGCACAGAAAATTTTAAAGAAGACGAAAAATTTATTCCTAAGTCACAAATTTCATTAACGTTTTTGATAGCTATATCGGAAAGAAAATAGTTGTGTTGTTTTATAGATTCTCTTCCAATACTTAAAACATTGCATTTTTCGAAGGAAATGGTTAACTGCCAATCAGAAGCCCATTTTGAGAATTTTTGAAGTGTAATCAAAAAATCGATATTGTTGTCATCTTTTCGTGCATGATAGATTTTACCATCATCCGCGAAAAGTTTTATTCCACAAGAACCCTCAACACAGTTTACCATATCATTTATAAAAATTAAAAAAAGCGTGGGACCCAAAACAGATCCCTGTGGGACTCCAGAAATGACTGGCACAGGATCTGACAATTCACCTTCAATTTCAACAACCTGTGTTCGATTAGATAAAAATGCGTTTATCCAGTTTAAAAGCTCATAATTTATACCATACGCTTTTAGTTTTAAAATAAGTTTGGAATGGCAGACTGTGTCGAAGGCTTTTGCAAAATCGATATACATTGAATCAATGCGAAAGCCCCGGCTAATAATTGACGTCCAATCGTTTAACATTGTTAAAAGTTGCGCGCACGTGGAACGTTTTGACAAAAATCCGTATTGCTCTTTTGAAATTAAACCGTTACGGTTTAGATAATTTAAAATTTCATCGCTAACAATTCTTTCAGCTACTTTACTTATATAACTGGTCAAGGATACGGGTCTATAGTTTGTACATTCAGATCTTGATCCTTTTTTATATAATGGTAAAACTATAGCTTTTTTCCAAGAATTCGGCAATATGCCTGATTTCATAGTCATATCGTACAAGAAAGTTAAAGGGAAGGCTATTTCAGAGGCAGTATTTTTGAGAAATATTGCCGGATGATTATCAGGAGTTCGAGAAGTTTTTGATGGTAAATTTTTTAATGTTTTTAAAACTTTCTCGTGGGTAAATGCTACAAAGTTTAGACCAACATGATCAGGAACGATTTTTTGAAAAATAGGCTTAATGCCATTATCCTTAGTAAAAATTGAGCAAAAAAATTTATTAAATAAATTAGCTTTATCACGATCTTCAACCACATACTCACCGTTTTCGTTTACTAACACCGGAATATTTGCTTTATTTTTAGTTTTGTTACTTATATATTTATAAAAATCATTAATATTCGCGCTGTTAACAACTTTCTGTTCACGTTGTGTATGATACTTTTGAACAGCGTCGTCATACTAAAAAAAAACCCCCAAAAAAAAACAAAAAAAAAACCTGACAACAAAGTTTGTATTTTTTCTTAAAAATAGGTTGCAATTTTGATTTACGATGTAAAAAACGTTTTTTACTTTCCAGTTTTTTTATATGTTTAGGATATTTAAATTTTTTAATTTTAATTTTAACTTTAGGGACATATTTTTCCACACAATAGTCTAAAATACCCGAAAATAAATCTGAGAAACCTTCAACATCAATTTTATTATTTTTAGTAAAGTCATTTAACATATGTAGCCAATTAATTTTTGACAAAAAACAATTAATTTCCTCATAATTAGCATTTTTAAAATTATAAACTTCAATATAATTTAGCTTAGGATTATCAGGTGTTATTAATTCAAAATCTACAGTTGAATGATCACAGGTGTGATAAAAAGGTGGCATAATTTTTGTCGATTTTAAAATTGAGCTGGGAGTACAAAAAACAAGATCCAAAATACTACTATCTCTAGTTGGTTCGGTTACATACTGTTTTAAATTATTTCGAAGGCACGATTCTAAAAAAAATTGTGAGCAACAATTTCCAGAACTAGTATTTAACTCCCAATTAACAGATTTAAAATTAAAGTCGCCACAAACGATTACTGGATCATTTGTAAGAGAAATAAAATCAATAATTGAACAAAGATTTTTAGTTTCTTGTATATTTTGCGTCAATGAAGGTGGAAAATAAACTGTTAAAAACCTGTATTTTGATTTTTTTGATAAAACTAAATCAAAACATATACTTTCTATACTATTTATGTTTGAGGGAATAGCAACTTCAACAAATTTAAAACAATTTTTAATAAATACTGCGACTCCACCGGCATGTCCATTCCTATCATATCTAATTAGAAAATAAGGATGATTTTGTAGTAAAAAAGAGTCAGGGGTATTATTACTTAACCACGTTTCAGTAAAAAATATTAAATCATATTCCGCTGAACTTAATAAATATTGTAAGTTATCAATTTTATTTCCCAATGATCTAGCGTTTATTAACAAACACTTTAACGACTTTCCTTCACCTGCCTGACTTAGTTTTTCTGATAAGACTCATTTTGTTTTTTACCAAAATTGTTGAACATAACACTTTTTTTGCACACATACCACTCATAAGGATCCCAATCACGACGATTTATTATATAGTCATTTGAGTTAGCTTTTTGATTTAAATGATCTCGATGCTGATACAAATTATGCACCCATTTTCTTTGCGCCTGGGTAAGTGAGGCTCGAATAAAGACACCTTTGTAATCAGCTTGATTACGCAGGTTCCTGGCTTTACTAAGCAAGAGATTCCGATCAGTGGAATGCTCTAATCGTACCTTGAGCAATCGAGGACGATCGCTTCGCCCAGCTCCCATACGGTAGACCTCTTTAATCACTGGACGACCGACCTGCGCAGGTATAATTTTCTCACAATTAAGTCGTTGCTAGACTCCTCCAGGCCAGATATCACGGCGAATTTGGTGTTTTCTTCCAGTTATCGTTTCTCTGTAATTTTTGATACAACAGACTCCGAGTTGCGCTCCTCGAAACTCAGCGCCTTCTTTTTCCGCCCTTTTTTATTAACAACAGTCCATGTTGCATTTTCTGTCGCTTCTTCGTTTTCTGAATCGACGATGGATTCAACTTCGCAGTTATCGGTAGGTGCAGTAGAAAGAATCTCGGTGCGCTCAAGAAGAATGTCAAGCTTTTG
>JASAMX010015131.1:0-11993 GCA_030248175.1 Microlaimidae sp. YZB2_3
GATGGACATTTACAAGGTATTTGTCTTTAATCAGATGGGGACTTCAAACAGCACTTGCATATTTGACTGTACGACGTATGAAACATTTATAGGCAATAAGATAATTTTTTTACAGATTGTGATTTAAAACATCTAAAAATTAAACTGACTGTTTTCATGGTTTTACTAGCTATTTTTTTACCACGAGAAGAAAACTTTAAATCATTACTAATGTAAACGCCCAAGTCTTAAACTAAATTAGTTTTAGGTAACTTCTTATTATTTAAGTAATAATCCGTTTGTTTAGAACTTTTACCCACATACACACATGTACACGCATGCACGCGCACCTGCACACACATGCACATACAGACACACACACACATCCACACACACACACCCACTTGCACATGTACATGCACACGCACATGCAGGCACACATGCAACCACACATGCACGCACACACAGACACACACATACATACATCCATACAAACACACACACACAGACACACACACACACACACACACACACACACACACACACACACACACACACACACACACACACAAAAACGCAAGCATACACACATGCACATGCACACACGCGCACCTGCACACACGCATGCGCATACACACACATACACACACACATTCACACATACATACATAAAAAAAACACACACACACACACACACACACACACACATACACACATCACACACACACACACACACACACACACACACACACAAACATTATATATACATACACACAAACACACACACACACGCGCACACACACACACACACACACACACACAGTGTGTGTGTGTGTGTGTGTGTGTGTGTGTGTGTGTGTGTGTGTGTGTGTGTGTGTGTGTGTGTGTGTGTTCATGTGCGTGTGCGCATGCGTTATGTGATACATAATATCGTTTTAAATAATGGGTTAATGAATAGCACAATTTGTCCTTAAATAATCTAATAATCACCTGGGTCTGTTACTATGTCGTTTCCAGTCAAGGTAGGAAAAGGTTGGCCTTTTATTATATTATAACCTTGAAGCCCTTTTTCTGCATTTGGAAACTTTTTATAGCAGTCGTTTTTGTTTACACACAAGTCTAAAAAATCAATTTTTTTTAAAAACAAACGCAGGAACTCATCAAGATCACATCAAGCTTAGAGTACCACAACATCGTTTTTGTTGATAATAAATGTTTTATTAACTGCAAATCAGTTTAAAAATACTTTTTTTATTTATTAAAAATATTAAAAATTTTGTAGTATACTAATGCCCGTTATATTTATTTTGTACTTAACTATAGGCAAATTAAACCTAGCTGGCCTTGATAAATTGCAGTTTTAAATCGCAATTTTAACAATAAAACAATTTAAATATTTTTGTCAAAACGGTCAAATAAAAAACCTTATTTTAACAATTAAAATACCTAATTTGGAACAAAATTGCAAAGTTTTTAAAACTAAGTTTTGTATATTTTAAGCTTTTTTAATAGAGCATATTAGTTTTTTAGTTGATTTTAACTTTAAAAAAAATGCATTTCACTTAATTTTATTATTTTTCGTTCTGTTATTCCTTGTTTTTTTCATCTATTAAAAATAATGAGAATAAAAATAAATAGGTAATCAAAAAACTAGTCATACCTGGCATTACAATCAGTATGCAACAAAGTATAATCAACGACTTATACAGAAGTTTCATGATAATTATATATTCTAGAAACATTAATGTTATTTTATTAATAGCAAGAATACATGAAAATTGATTAATAAAGAAAAGAAGAATGAGAAATGAAGAACAAATTATATGGGGTATGTGTGGATCCAACCTAAATGCATACGTTTGCATATGTTTATATGCATACGTATGCATATTTTATGCATACCTATGCATTTTTTATGCATACGTATGCATAATTTTTTTAAAAAAAATTATGCGGTGCGATAATTTAAAAAAATACGCGAGGCAATGAAAATATGTTCCGGCCCGTAGATTTAGCCTCAGTTTTGAAAACCTTATATTCAATATTCAAATTCAATTCAATTCAATTTTGGATTTTTATGGGAGATAGCTCAAAATGACCGCTATTTAATTTTAAATAAAACTAACGTTTTAAATTTTAAAAATTTTTTCAGGAATTTTTTCCAATTTCAGGTTATTTAAAGGGCTGTCGCCCGAAAATTTTATAAAGAGAAAAATGCACAAAAATATAAAACTTTTGTATCCTAAAAGCATTTTGAGTTTTCAAATAAATAAGTCGGGTTATAATACACTAATTTATTTAAAAATTTTGTCTATTATTGGGTCTATAAGTAATAAGTAATTAAGTAATAAGTAATAAGTAATTTTAAGTAATAATACCATCTTTTTTGCAGACTCAAGATTTGGAAAAAATAGTAAATAAATTTGTAAACTCATACTAATCAATAATAAGTAAATTATAAATCACCTGATAGAAGAGATTATTGTCAATCTTATACCTTGAATTTTTGTGTGTTTTTTTTTTTAAAATGGGCTTTTTACATTACTTGTGAATATGAAAATCGTTTAGTCTTTCAAAAATTTGGAATATTTTTTTAAAATTTACAAAAAAATAACAAACAGCCGATAATCTGCTTAATCGATTTCCAAAAGCCTATTTTTGAAATTTTGAACTTTTCTAAAAATTTGTACTATTTTTTAACCAAGTAATTTTTGGAAAGCAAAAAAATTAATTGGAAAAAGTAACAATTATTTGTTTAGCTTACAAAAATTTTTATTAGTTCTAAAGTAACGATAATTGTCTTGGTTCAACAAATTACAACGTTGATTTTTTTGAAAAAAATAGGTTTTTTTTTGAAAAAAAAACATTTTTTAACACTTTGAAAATTGTTAGAATTTTTAAAAATTGGCCTAATTTTGAAAATTTACAAAAAAATTTAAAAACTTCCGATAAATTGGAAACAAAATACAATTTACGTTTAAAAACTAATTATATTCCTTCACTAGGAAATTTAATGAAAGCCATTTCATTTTTGAACCATTTTCAAATTTTTCATAAATTTTTAAGGACTTTTACTTTTTGGCCTAATTTTAAACAATATTTTTAACTTACGTTTTTTTAATTAAGACAGGTTTGAGACTCTTATTTCAAAAAACACAGTTTTTTCGTCTGGGAGCTATTTTCCTTAAAAATTGCCCCATTGTTTTTAAACGTAAACATGTAACAAATATAAACCCCAACTTCACTAATACAATGTATTCTTTACCTAATAAAAATGAAAAAATGAAACGATTTTTGTACAAAAAATTTCTGTTATTTCGTAGTCCAAAATTGCCTTTTTTTAAAATTTTATTTTGTTTATAACTTGCGAAATACCTAATGAATTTAAAGTTCATTACCAAATTCATTTATTTTTCTTTCAAACAATGTTTTTATTTTGTTTTATAACTGTTTTGGAACAAATATTGGGATCCTTCGCTTAAAACACCCAATTTCGCGAGTTTTTTAAAATATGGGCAAAATTTGGAAAAATAATTTTTTGGCCAAAACGCATTAAGCGGCCCTCTAATTAAATTTCCTATAGTGAAGAAATAAAATTGTAATTTAAATGTAAAATTGTACTTTGTTTTAAAATTATCGGATGTTTGTTATTTTCCTTGCAAATTTTCAAAAATGGCCAATTTTTTAAAGTCTAAAAAATTTTCATGTTGTCATAAATAATGTAAAAAAACCATTTTTTAACAAAAAAACGTACACAAACATTTATCGTATAAGATTGACAATTTTCTCTTCTATCAGGTGATTTATACTTTAATTATTGTTGATTAGTATAAGCTTACAAATTTATTTGCTATTTTTTTTAAATCTTGAGTTGGCAAAAAAGTAGCTCAAAAGGTGGTATTAATACTACTTATGTAGACTCAATAATGGACCAAATTTTTAAATAAATTAGAGTATTATAACCCTAATTTTTTACTTGAACACTCAAAATGTTTTTAGGATACAAAACTTTTATATTTTTGTGCATTTTTCGCTTTATAAAATTTTCGGACGACAGCCCTTTAAATAACCTAAAATTAAAAAAAATTCCCGAAAAAAAATTTAAAACTTAAAACGTTATTTTTATTTAAAATTGAATGGTGGTCATTTTGAGTTATCTCCCATAAAAATCCGTTGAATATAAGGTTTTCAAAATTGAGGCTTAATCTACGGGCCAGAACATATTTTCAATGCCTCACGTATTTTTTTAAATTACCGCACCGCATAATTGATGCATACGTATGCATATAAAAAAATGCATACCTATGCATAACATATGCATATGTATGCATATAACATATGCATTTAGGTTGGATCCACACATACCCCGTATAATTTGTTCTTCATTTCTCATTCTTTCTTTCTTTATTAATTAATTTTCATATTTTCTTGTTAATACACAGAATTTAGAAAATTATTTTATAATTTTTCAATAAAATATAAATAAGAATTACACTTTACCATCTTGAAAAGTAAATAATTTAACAATTAAAATTTTTACTCATACCCTATAAAATTTTAATCAATAAATCTTAAGGACCATAAAGTGGCATGACCAACTATAAACAGATCGTAGTAAAACCGTTCACTAGTGATATGCCCTGGATGGGAACGCGACACTATGGTCCCGGACACTACGGTCCCAGACACTACAGTCCCGGACACTACGGTCTCAGACACTACGGTCCCGAGACACTACGGTCCCGGACACTATGGTCTCCAGACACTACGGTCCCGGACACTACGGTCCCAAATAAAAATACGTACTGAATATTCATTTATTTATTTGTTAACGTTTTTATTTTGGAAATCCAAAATGCTTTTGGATATTTACAGAGTTTGATTTCCATTGCATGATTATAAATACATAACTCAATATAACTAACATTTTAAATTCTATGTGGATTTTATGATACAAAATATGTATATTATTATCAGTGTGTCGTGTGTGGTAGATTATATTATGATTATTTCAATTGTTTTAAATTTATGTCCGGGAGTTAAAAGTGCTTCACCTAGTGTTTTGTTAATGACAAAGTGTGGTTTACAACAGTGTTATATCGTTAATATCTATATAGTCTTAGGTACCTTCTATAAACATAGGGATTAAAACTAAGGTCAGATCTTCGAGATTTGGTTTCCAAGCATAGCGTATTTTCCACCGTTTAATACAGCCAATTCTACAATATTTGCATACAAAAGAATCAGTCCTGCATTGGGCACCCCTCGTTAGGGATTAAGCTCAGGTCAAGTCTCAAGAAACATGTTTCTCTTTGTCTCGATTTAGTCACTGTAAGATAGGGCAAGCGTGTTGTGCGCCCTAACAGTGTACTGTTAAATATTTGCATATTCGTTATTTTATTACAATACTTAGCTTTAATACGAACCGCATAAACTGGTTTTGCATAAACCGTGGCAGAAGTTTCTACCCTTTCATATAAAATGCGCCAAATCGAATTTTGCATCCAGTGGTATATTCTTCTTATTACACATTCTTGTGAATATGTAATATTGTAAAATAGGGTGATTCCCTTCAAATACTGCAGCTAACGTGATAAAACTGCACAGTTGTAAACAATATCATTAGGCGGAGAAATGTTTTTTGTTCACTTTACAAACGTATTCTTTCTATTCAACTCAGCGCTGATTAGCTGTATTATCTTTTTTATCCGTGCGATTTTTTTAAATGATTGATGTATGCTTTATTTACAATTATTATACAATATATACAAAATTATACAATTATACAAAATTATATACAAAATAATACAAAATTGTAATTATAAAAAATTCTAAGTCCAAGATGAAGTTTTATACACTCTATATAAAATTATTGACAGATTTTTATATTTGTTTTATGGTATTATTATGGTTTGTTATGTATTCGTCAACCATGAAATGAAAATAAAACTTGTACATACTTAATGCAATTTTGTTAAATACTAGATTTTATAAATAACAAAAAACATTAACAAATAAATAAATAAATATTCAGTATGTATTTTTACTTGGGACCGTAGTGTCCCGGACCGTAGTGTTTTGGGACCGTAGTGTCCAGGACCGTAGTGTCCGGGACCGTAGTGTCTCGGTCCTGTAGTGTCCGGGACCGTAGTGTCCGGGACCATAGTGTCTGGGACCGTAGTGTCGTAGACTCGCCCAGGATCTCTGCGATCCGGAGCTTCAAAGCGAAGCTTCGATTTTTAAAGTTTCGGAGCTCCACACGATTTTTGTACTAATTTCATGAATAATTAAAGACTGATAAGCTTAAAAACGCTCATTTAATAGACAGAGATCCAGGTTCTCTGGAGCTCTTTCTGCTTTAAATAGCTGGAGCTTCGTAGAATGATATTGGAGGGTAGGAACATCAGTACCGCTCACTTTTTCATTTAACATGAAAGTACTCTCTAAAAAGTGGCCCTAAAAAATTTGTAAATCACATTTTAATGAAATCAACGAAATAAGTATCTAAGTCAAAGTGTTGCGAAAATAATAGTGGATTTAACAAAAAAATCATAAAATTAACTTCGTCATAAAGTCATAAACTTAATTAAGTAAATTCTCATAGAAATTGACAATTGAAGGGTGTTCTTTTTTTAATGATCAAATAAAAAAATTAATATTTTACTAAGCATAGTCTATACATAGCTTAATTCTACTGTTTCATCATTTCATTTTTTTTTTCTTTTTCTTCTTTTTCTTTTCATCAACAACATCAAAACTGCGACTTAAACGCCGCCAACATAAACTACATAAAATTCTAACAAAATATGAACGAACATAACTATCTGAAACGACTTTAAAGGTTCAAAATGTGCCCTTATTTAAATCAGTTTTAAAACTTTTCCGTGAATGCATCCAAATAATCGACAGTTACTTGATCTGTGAGTAGATTGTTCCAAGGTATAACCACCCTATCTGCAAAAGAAAATTTTCTTGCATTAATTCAACTATCTTCAACTGCAAATTTAAAGGGATGACCACGGGTGTGCTGCAGGTTAAACTTAAAAAATCATTAGCTTGTAAATTGTTTAAGCTATGGATAATTTTAAAACATTCATTTTAAAGTTTAATTTTAAAGATATAAATAAGTTTTGTCTCTTTGGTCCCTTATATAACAATTTTTGATGTGACACGGTGTCACAGGCCTTGGCAAAATCCAAGTAAATGGCATCATTTAGAAGTTTATCTTTTAGTGCCTGCGACCACTCATTAAAAGTTTCCAACAGCTGTGTTATTAAACTTTTTGCCTTAAAACCATGTTGAAACCTTGACAAAATGATATGGAAAATGACAAAAAGTTCTTCTTTGACAAGCTGTTTCATTAATTTACAAGAAAAATATGTAAGTGAAATTGGACAATTTTTTTTAGGCTTTTGGTTCTTTTTTAAAAAGTAAGTTTAATAAAGCTCTTTTCCAATCAAGTGGTAATTCTCCAAAATCAAAAGACATCTGAAAGATTATTGCAAAGGTTCAGCAATAATTTTAGCCAAGCGTTTTAAAAAGTAAGCTGGAAAACAGTCAGGTGTTTGAGACAATTTGTTTGGGAGCTTTTTTAGGACTTTAAATACCTTTTTTGTGGTAAATACCATGTTGTCCAACTTGCCAATATTTGGTGGATTAAAATTTGGTAAAGTATTATCATCATCAGTAAAAACGGAAGCAAAGTAGTTTCCAAAAAGATCAACTTTTTCAAACTCTTTTGTTCGAAAGAGTTTGAAACTTTTTCAAACTCTTTCTTTCGTATCTTTTAATTGGTGGGATAGTTTGTTTAGTTTTAATTTTACTATTAACAAGTTTATAAAAATTGTTTACACTCCCTGATATTAAAATTTTTGTTTCTTTATCAGTGCTAAAATCTCTGACTTTTTTTTGTATACTTTGCAAATTTTTTTGTACTCTGATCTTGATTTTTCATCAATATTACTTTTATGCCAAAGTTTTTTCTTTTGATTTTGTGGTTTTTTTTATATGTATTGGACAATGTAGAATTTTTTCTTGTTTGTAAATAATTTTTTCCAGGGACATGTCTATTGAGTTCTAACAACAAGATATCCTTGAATCTCTGCCAAGCATTTTCTACTGTGCCACATTCCTCAAATAAAATTTTCTAGTTGATTGTAAATAAGTACAAACTTACAAACTTAACTTGGTTGTGAAACAAGCTGATATATACCTAGCTCAATAAGAAACTCAACTCAAACCAATTATTTTCATTTTGCGTGTTTAAAGTAATTTTATCTGAATACTAATCTACCCCTAACAGATTAAAATCTCCTGTTAAAACAATGGTTCCTACAAAGTTTTCTGTTAAACTCCTAATTAGCTCAAATATTATATTGTATTTTCTTTGCTTGCACTAGGTTCTCTATAAATACCAATTGTCGCCGTTGTGTTTATTTAGCGTTTGTATTGTATTGTAATGTATTTTATTTTGACTAAGCAGGGACACACATAAGCAATAGACACATTGCACTGATTTTGTATGCACCACAAAACAGAAGACTAGTAGTAATAATATGAAATACATTAAACCAAAAAGTCAGCCCACCAACTGCTTTTATCCCATTAGGATTCGCGACTCCCATGGAAGATAAGCGATCGGCACCCTAAAACAAATTGGCTGAAGTATTTCAAGATTTGCAAAAAAATAAATACATACAAACATAATAATTATAGAATATTATAGAAAGAAGTAAAAATATTATATCACATTATAAAAAGGAATATTTCCAAAAAGCTCATGCAAAAAGTTACAATCACGCATGCGACAATAAAATAGCTTTTTGTTAAGTTCACACAAATCTGTATTTACACTATTCCAAAGTCTAATACTCTGCCTTAAAGCAGAAAAGTTTGAACGATTCAGGGACTTAGTAGGAAGTTCATACTTATAACGATTATTTTGCAGACGTTGAGATCTTCTGAGATTATGGTTTGCAGTCAAATAGAAATAGTCATGGGGCGGAATCCTAAACTCATGGTGATAAGAATAAATGAGCCTTGTTCGATAACTTGCTGCAGTTAATCCTATTGAAGGAATTCCACTAAAGATGTTGTAGGTGTTCATATGAATTGACATAGTTTTTAAAAATCATTTGGAGTCCAGATTTAAGAGCTTTATCTAACAAAAGTCTGTCTTTTTGGAACACTGGGTAATAAACTGCAAGTCCATATGCCATTGATGGAAAGATTGTACTAAAAAATATTTGATTAAGAATTTTGGAACTAACATTTTTACCTAACAGTTTAGTTAAGGCACGAGTAGATTTACGTAATGCCACATTTTTAATTTCCACATGTTTGCTCCAAGACAAACGCTCATCTACAGTCAATCCTAAATTTTTAACCCTCTCAATTATATGATTGCTGAGCTTTAGATCAACATATAAAAAAGTATTTTGATTTCCCACTGAAAGAATAATGTATTTAGTTTTAGACGTGCTGACAGTTAGAAAGCGATCTGAAAAATAAGTATTTATTAAATTGATGTCAATCGTTAAGAGCCAATTCATCCTGATTTGTAACTATTGGCTTGATAAGACACAGATCATCAGCATATACTAATAGTTTGGAATTTGTTGATAAAACCAAGGATCCTAAAGAATTGCAATAAGCTATATAAAGTAAAGGGCCCAATTTTGACCCCTGCGGAACCCCACTTAAGACAGGCATCTTTCTTGGTTTTTATTTATTAATTCCTTTTTGGTTTTTGTAAAATACGCCAATATAAAAGGCGCGGTTTCATGATGCTTATTTAGTTAATAAACTTTTACTCCTCGAGATTGGTCTTTCCAAAGAACAGAACCCAGCAGCTGAGGAACCAAAAGATTACCGCAACGGATCTGGAACTGTCCCTGCACACAGGTGTGTAGAGGTTCCTGCAAAAAAAGGAACTTTAGTTTTTAACCCCTTGAATCAAAAATCACGCGCTCACTTTGCAGTGACGCGGAGGGGTTAATGTAACTCTGTTTACTGTAATCTTTAGCACAGACATTTCGGTGACACAATGAATTTCAGTTTAGATGACTTCTGTAGAAAAATGTCAACCGCTACTAGTTTTATTGCATCATACGTTTCCTCCATTTGAACTTCAACTACTCTAAAAATATTTTTAATTAATAGAACTACTCCAACTCCTTGCAGCTGCTGTCGCTCTCTTCGATAAGCATTAAAATCTCTATTTTTGCTGATCATTGCATCAGGAGTTGTTTCAATGAGCCATGTTTCACAAATAAAGCAGATATCAACATCACCATAGATAAGGCTATCTCCTGAAATCAGAACATCAAGCTCGTCTAAGGAGTAGGGATGCATTGAGCACCAGATTTTAATTCCAAGCTGAGCATTACTTAGTACTCACAATTAAATTAATTGTGAGCTTGAGCCTGAGTACTCACAATTAAATATATGTGAGTACCAATTGGTATTGAGCATTTGTGAGCCTGGCGAATGTTTAAAATATACTTACGTATAGCATAGATTTTAGGAGAATCGTATGTTGTAAGTACAGAAGAGAATGACCGTAGTCCGCAGAAACGGGGGCTATGGGTGGATAGAGCCCTCAAACGAGGTCAAAGGGCAGAACACCAGCAACGGGTCTTTTCAGGACGACTTGAAAGGGGCTGAATACCCCCCCCCCATCCCTCAGGAGAAAATTTTAAATTTAAAACTGTGAAACACCAAGACAACCCAGAACACATACCGCAAAACACTTGATTTAACTAGCATATGAATTTCAGATAAAATTAGGGTTTTTAATTAAAAAAAAAATGTAAAGCCTCATGGCGTGTAAAAATGACAGTGGATATAAACAATCATATTTCAACTACAAATGTTTTATTGAATAAGTCAAACTACAACATGATGTTTTTCTTGGTTTTATAGATTTATCAAGTTTTATTGCAATTTTTTAGCGAAAATAGCTATACTTATTTAAAAAACAAAAATCTCTTAATACTAACACTAAAAGTCATATACCTTTTGTATAATTAAATTTAAATATAAAAGGTGTTTTGTAAAGAATGTAATACTAAAGACTGACATTTTCAATATTTATTATCAATTTAGTTTAGTCAAATTAAATTTAGGATAAATGTTTATGTTTAAAGCAATTTAAACTAATTTTTGTATATAAAAATATGCTTTAAAATAAAAAAATAACCATTTTTATGTAGGAAAAAGATTTGAATAGAAATAGAATAAAAAATTAGAATAAATACTTGTATGTTCTAATGATATTTATATAATTAGTATTTTTACGTATTTTTGATAGCATCTCAACATGTCACATGAAACAAAATTGTTGTGATTATGAATTTTTATTATTTAAACTTCCCAGGGTGAAATTAAGTATATTATAAAAACATTTTTTTAGCTTTTTCCACAAAAAATGATATTGAATATAGAATAAACATTAAAGGAGCATTGTCACATATCAAATTCCTATAACGCCTTGAATAAACTACTCTTAATACAAAACTTTTAATCTACCTCGACCAATTCGACAACATTTAAAAATTTGAATTTAATCGGTTGAGTAACAAAAAAGTTATATGATCCTGCGTTATAGGTATTTAAATTGTGACAGTATGTTCTCTTAAGTAATTATATCTAGGGATCGACCGGGGCCCCGGCCCTGGCTTGCCCCGGCATTTTTTTTCCACCCCGGCCCCGGCCCCGGCAAACGCAATTCTCTCTACCCCGGCCCCGCCCCGGCCCCGGCAATTTAGCTGTCAAATGAGCCGGGGAAAACCGGGGTAAGGACCCCTAAGAATGCAAATTTTAAAGCGCTTCTAAGCATTTTTGACAGTGAAATATTATACAAGATTTTATCTACAGAGCTAATTTAATTGTTTTAATATTAGGATATTTATTGTTTATTATGCTATATTAAGATTTTCTAAAGCCTCTTTATTTTATTAAGATTCGTTATTTTAATCACGAATCCTTATTCTAAAAATTTAAAGATATCTTGA
>JASAMX010015132.1:0-52187 GCA_030248175.1 Microlaimidae sp. YZB2_3
AAGTTTTTATATTCAATGACTTTTGTTTCAATTTTTTCCGCTGACAAAAAATGATGAGTTTTAGTTAAAAGTGCGTTTCTCTAACATATTTTTTCCAAAAAAAAATATTTTTAGCAAATATTAAATTACTTCCTGCTTTCATCAAGCAAAAGAAAAAATACCATTTTAAATACAATTTAAGTTTCTTTTAAATGACATGTCCGGAAATGTGAAATGCTAATATAGGTTCAATTTTGAATTTTCAAAAAAAATTTTGTAACTATATAATGTTGTTTTTTATAGTAATATTACTATAGTAAATTTATAATAATTATGTCACAAGCAACGCGAAACCCTAATTTTTTTGTCCGATACGTTAATTTCTTATATACTATAATAATTAACAGACAAATAAATATATTATTCTGATATTTAAAACAAGCTAGGTACTCCCTACCATTGTTTAGAGCATGTTTTATTTTAGATTAAAGATGCAGTATACTAATTTATGATGTATTTTTTATTGATTTCTAATTAATACTAATCGATGTATCAGGTCACACTGAGAAAAAAATTTCATTACACCAAAAATTAAATTCCCAACGTTAACGAGTTATTTCCAATGGTTATTTCCAATGTTGTTTTGTATACACCATTTTTTAAAAGGAAACATTTCTACAGAGAGTACATTAATAAAACTTAATAGGATTCATACTAGGGTACCAAAAAACTTTTTTTAAATTTGGTTAAATTATGAAAAGTATTAGATGAATAATGCCATTTTAAAACACCATATTTCAAAAATGATGTTTGGTGTTTTATTTCATGGTGTATTTGAGAACATTTTTATAATTACAAAATCTAAAATTTAAAAAAGTAAAATAACTTTTTTATACGTAGTTTGCATTTTTAAAAGTAACACTTTGGCTATAGCTAACTGATAATAGTAGAATAACAGCAAAAAACACACCCACTATGTAAAGACAAATTAATTTGTTTTTTTTTTAAATGTCAGTACTCATTTTATCCTTTTTTAAAATGAGGCAAATTTTAAACTCAAGCTTTTTGGGAACCCAGAATGATTTGTATTAATTTTAAAAATATTCGTTTAGTAGAAATCTTTTTTGGAAAAATGGTGTATAAAAAAACAATATTGGAACTAACAAAGTGGTATTCTCCTTAATAACTAGTTAAACGTTGGAAATTAATTTTTGCTGTAATACAATTTTTTTCTCAGTGTGACCTGATACATTGATTAGTATTAATTAAAAAGCAATAAAAATACACCATGAATAAGTATACTGCACCTTTATTTTTTATATTGAGTACTTGTTATAATTTTTAATATATTGTACTGGTAATTTTGAATTTTAATATTATAATATAATATATCCATTGGATATTCTTGGCCAGATGTTTATCTTGTGAAACTTTCTTCAAAGTAAACACTATTTTTCAATTAACGATAGAAAATGGACCTTGCTACAGTCACCATCTTATTTTACGCAGGGCGTCAAAAAATGAATTTTTGTGGTTTTTTCTTTCAAAACTATTTTTTCCGTTGATAAAGTTCACAAAAAAGTTCCTAAGCAAGAATTGTCACTAGAAGGGCTTAAGTTTTCTTAGAAATTTCGATTTATCTTCTTCCTCAGCATTTTTTTATTAAATATTTTGTGGAGTTTATCGCAAAAAAATTCAGTTAATATGGTATTTAATTTACAATAATTTAATCTTTTGTAGAATATTTTTTATAACTGATTTAAAGCTTATTTCGGTTCCCATTGTGTTTTCTCATTGTGTCATGGGTTCCCTTTTATTTCTAATATAAAGACTTCACAAATAGGCTGTCAAACATATAGCTATGTCAATAGAGAGGCATAAACCTTCGCACTTCTTTCATAATTTACTCAAAGAAAAAATATTGTTATTGAAATATAGATAGAAAATTTCATAGTAAATTTTAAAGGTAAACAATATTTACTTAAAAAACCAGGTATTAACTATTATGTAATATTTTTGCTTTTACAAAATAATATCACGGAAATTTTTATCGTGCTTAAAATTCAAAATTTAAGCAGTAATAAACCATTTTTTTTACTAATCCACGTGCAAAAAAATTCGTCGTTACTAGTAAAAAATATTGTTAAATAATTTCACGGCGATTTATTTTTGATTGCGTAGCGTGTTGTAGTGATGTATAAATATAGAAAATTGATATGTTGATTTTTAATTAGCCATTTTTTATTCAATATTCAGCACACTTTCCCAAAGATTTGTTATTGCTGTTTGTTTTATTGCTGTTTGTTTCTAATCAATCCAATAGTAGTGGGTCACCCAGGTAATTTGTTTTTAAGACCCATCGCTTTTAAGAAAACTCATCACTTCAAAAATCAATATATAATGTTGAAATTCACTGCTTAAAAAACCAAACGAAAGCGTTTTTCAAGAGCTGACCAAAAAATTAAAGTTTTTTAAATCCGCAAAAAAATTATATATTTTATTAAAAATAACAAATACTGCAATATCTCTTTGACCCTCACACGCAGTCAGTAATATTAGAGTAATTTTAAAACTCAGAATATTAATTTTGTTTGTTGCATAATGAGCAACACAGTGGCGTTTTTAATTTTTTTGGTTTTCAGCTTGATTTTGCAATAAATATTTAACACACAAATAAAAATTGATATAATATAATATTCTAAAACAAGTATTGTGTTTTAAATAATTTACGAAAAAATCATAGCTTAATTGTTCAATATTGCACAAATTATTTTTGTTTTAAAATAATAACTTGATTTTTTTATTTGCGTCAATATTGCACAAATTATTTTATAGAGCAAAGGATCATTGCAAAGTATGTTTTAATGAAAAAACTTTTTGCGGATTTTTTTAAATTTAATTTTTAGGTTTTGCGCTTTAAAAACACAATAAATTTTTCTGTGATATATAGTTGTTTCTTAATTATTTAAATTTTTTTAAATTTTAAATTTTTTAATAGGCTCAAGACAAGGATTAAAACAGTAATGCATTGCTTTTTAAAGTGGTGAGTGGGTTTAAAGAGGAAGGGCCTGTAAGATATTGCGTTCAGTATTTCTAGTATACAACCTTTACGGTTTACTTTTATGTTGTCAATTACTTTTAATGAATGCATGTTAGCATTTCGTAACATCCTAAGATTGTCTGATACAAAGTGGCATAAAACTGTTATAAATCGTAAATATGTGTAATATGTTAATACATCTTTAAAATTGATCAATGTGGATATATTGAACTAAAATCTGAACTAAAATCGAATAACTGTGGATTTAGAGGATACTTCATTTTATAGCTAAATCCATTTGGAGTTTACTGCAGCAATCCTCCTGTAAAGCACTCATAATTCATTTAATAGCAATTTATTGCAGTTAAAACAAGTCCAAACAACCTCCAATTCGATCAATTCAGACTCGTTGTTTCACATTTTTATTGAATTTTTTACGTTATTTATTACCGAACCTGCGTCTATATCAGCAGCACCGTCGTGTAGGCATTAAAAATGCGCTGTAATCAAAAATTAAAAGCGGGTTTGTTATACCTAGGAGATGAATTCAATAAAATATAAGTGGTACTTTATCAAACTCTTTGTTATACATTATATCGACCTAAAATGTTTCCTTTGATACGAAATTACGGCTTTGTAATTTTTTTTTGAAAATAAAATAGACAGAATTTTAATAATATATATTATTTGCGTGAAATATTGGTCATTGGCAAAACACCTTTCTTAAAAAACCAAACTATGTAAATTTACAGAATTTATGAAATGCTTAAAAATTTATTATTCCGCCATTCGTCATTTGTTTTTTGTTATACTTTAATTTAAATTTTTAGCAGAAAGGTTGTGCTGTATACCGAAGAAACCAGTTTTTATTTTTATAAAGTTTTAAACTTGCCTTAAAATAAAATTAAAAACAAAAATTAAAAGCTTGCCGTTAAAATAAATAATAATATTTAAATTAAATGTATATTTCACACCGTTTCTTTTTGTATCAAGTTCAAAAATAAAAAAAGACTATTATAGATGGGAAGGACAGTACTTTGTCTTATCTAAGAGCCTAACCAGTTATTCACCTAATGTTGTGATTGGCGCAAAAATATTACCCATTTAGTGCTTGTTTTAAAATTACGTTTATGACCATTAAGTGGTAACATCCTGGTTTTATTTTTAGAATTTTTTAGGTTTTTTATCCCATAAATCAGTCAAAAAAATAAGAAAAAGGATTTAATTTGCAAAAATAATTTTGTGAAAAATGAAATCCTATGCCCTATCAAAATTTCAACCAAAAAATTTGTAAAGCATTAATTTCACAAAAAATATTTCAGGTAAAATAATCAAACCAAAAGCAATGAAATCATTATGCTATAAATCTTCTTAATATATTACTATATTGTCCCTGATAAAACTGATTGTTCTAGTGTTTTAAATAGTATTTTGCTGAATTTTTTGTTATTATTTGATATTATAGTTTGTTAAAAATAAATATAAAATATAGTGTGTAATATAGCTATAGTCTGTAATTTAAACAAGATGTCCCAACTGGCGAAAAAAATCGAAAAAAAAGATTTCTTAATAAAACGACTGTTCCGTTCGTAGAATACAATCATTCACCATGAGTTATATTTTGCTTTTTACAGACTTTCTGCAATCGCAATTATTTTACAAAAAAAAACTGTAACTGCCAAATAACCAGCCTTATTTTACAATTTAATTTTTTTAATATTTTTGAAAATTAATACATTGTAATCATTTTGTTTGTTTCTGGAGCAAATATAATAAAACTGGTTTTCTTATATACTTGTACGTTTTGTACTGCAGGAATATTTTTCGGCTTTGAGTTATAATTTACCAAAAGGGTTTTTTACTTTGAAAATTTTTAACTGTCTTCATATAATTTACGGAGTACCAACGCAAAAATCGTATATTCATATGTACCATAAAGCCAAATATTGGCTCAATAAGTATTAAATTAGGCTAATGATGACTCAAGTTGGTTTTTGTTTCAAAAACAAACAAGTCATTTGAGATCAATATTAGCATGTGCATAAACTAAAACAAAGCAATCATTTTTTGGTAAAGTAACCCCGCAAACGTAGCCAGATCGCAAATCGTACCAGGAAATATTATGTCCATTCAGAGAAGCGTTAGGAATAGGAATCATATTTTTAGTTTACATAAAAAATAGTTCTATACTTAAAATACCTAGGAGCTTTAGCCTATTACAAATCACTCATCGAGTATAAGCTTATAGTGAGGATGAAATAATACACTCTCTTTTCATTGATTCATTCAATTCCGCTATAAACCTTGTTTACCAAGGTGTTACATTGTAAATTGCGTGAATATTAAAGTTTTTTCCATAATAAGGTGTCGATATACTATTGGTTTAGTACGCGTGTTTTTTTCAGCAAAAATGTTTTCATGTTGTTGCAATTTTATTTATTGAATGGTTTAAACATCTCGTAACTATTAGAAATATATTCTAAAATATTTTTAAAAAAATTAAAAAAACAATTTCATACGTATCTTCGCTTTTCATTTAACTAATTGTCTTAATTTTTCATTACATTGAAAAATAATATTTTTTTGCTGAAACTAGACAGATTTATCTATGTATTTTATATATTTGGTGTATTTGATTAAGTTTATTTTTGGTTTTCGTTAAATGGGTCACAAAGCTTTTTAATCAAAGTACGAAAATCTTTCACATGTACCCAATACCAAAAATTTTAATATACTATAAAATAAAAACTTCTGCTATTGATGTTTCACGTTGGGTTGTGTGTTTTTTTTGTTACTAGACATGTTTTTGCTTAAATTTATTGATATTAAAATTTTTAGAATAAAAAAAAATTTTAAGAATTTTTTTCTAGTGTACGCACTTAATAAAAAAATTTGAGGCGCTGCAAAATAAAGATGAGTCAAAACTTAAGTAACTATCATGAATTTTTTTACCTTTAAATTATTAGGAATTTAGCGTGCTTATTATTATCCTCATTACCGTCATTACAAAGACTTATTTCTTTTTTATTTTTATTATTTTATTAATTAATTGGTTACTTGTTTATTTGTTTAAAAAGTTTTTTTACCTCTTCCTTTTAAAATTTTTGGCTCGTTTTTTTGTTCTACTTTTCCTTTTTTTGTTTCTATTAATTTTTTGGTTAGCGCAAAATATATCAATTACTAAAAATCCACCTGCACAAGAAATAATAAAAAAATATTTATTTCCTAATTGAATTTTTTTTTTGATAAATAGTTTTTCTTTTGACTTAAGTAGGCACTTGTGTAGGTATTTTGTGATGTTTTTATTGAAAAGAATTGAAAAAATATGATTCTGCAAAATTTTTGTATTATTAGGAGTTTGTTAGGTTGTTTTTCACAATGAAGCCCCTGAATTGTAACAATATCAAAAACTAATCAAATTAGAATATCAGCGTAAAAGCAAGCACAACAAAGTTTTTTTATGAAATGTAAAATTATTATAATACTTCTCTTGTTTAAAATTCCAAATCCCCGTTGATCCAGCTGGCCCTTTTATTTAGATTTTTTAGCTTTTTTGCAAAAAAATCCTTCGAAACTAAAGCTGTACGTGCTCGGCAAAAGTTTAAAAATGTCGCATTCGAACAGGAAGATCGGATGTCAAACTTGGCGAATTTCCCGTAAATATTTACATGTGCAAAGACAGAAGAAAAAGAGAATTAGTGAAAAACCAATGGCTTCCCCTCCTGTGTTGTGTAGATATATTTCTAAGACGTTAGATAACATTATACTCATGCTGCGCTCCGTTTTCAAGCCACTTTCATATGCTAATCTAATTTCACGCTGATACACTAATCAGAATCTCTTCAAGGTTTCTCCAAATAGAGTCATGATAATATTGTCTTATATTACTCTTAGCTTTCTCATTAAAAATCGTTTTTCTTCAATATTTATGAGCTCTAGTCTTTAAATAATCCCATTATTAAAGTATCTCACTTTAGAAATAGTGTATGTATTTGCAGCTAAACAGGTCAAGTATACACGGACCGTTCTTGTTCCAAAAACTAGAGTCGTCTGATTATGTTATTTTTATTATGAACCATATAACATACATAGAGCATAATATTTTTTTAGTTTTTATAAACATTATTTTAAAATTACTTTCTTTTAATAGTTTAAATTTGGTATAAGGATATATTTAAGTAACATTGAGACCAGTATATTTTCTTTTTGTTTGGAATTGTGTCCCTTTCTTTTTTTACTGAGATCAATTTACACTTTAATGGCCAAAAACACATTTGCTTTAAATACAATCTAATAATCTAGCATTTAGTTTTAAAGTAGATTTTTTTAATTTTATTTGTAAGATTCGTATGTTTTTAAGATTATATTTAAACTTATTAAATTGCTTAGTTCTAAACAATTTTCTTTAAAGTTTGACATCCGATATTATTGATTATTTTAATTGGAAACGACAATTCTCTCAAAATCCAAAAAAAAATTACACCACCACCACTAAAAATATGATGAAAAGGACTGTTTGATTAACGGAATAAGATAAATCTTAGATTTTGTTACAAAAATGAAATGTTTTGGGTGTTGGCTAGTGTGACAACCACCGTTAGAATGATGTTTTAGGTATTCACTGAAAAAAATTGTAAACAAAATTACGTTGGCTCAGTGAAATACCGTTTAAAAAACTGCGTTGTGTATACGCTTTAATTATAGAATTGTATATGAGCTACAAATTATTTTTGACTTCTTGAAATGTTGTATAAACTTGACAGCCATAACAAAAATGTGTTGATTTGGCAGTTGTAACCGAAACTTCAGTAAAACAAAAAAAATTAAATAAAAAACAATTCTGAAGCATAATATTTGAAGGTTAGAAACATCGCTATAAAATTGCATACGCTATTATTATGAAATTTTGTGAGCGTAATAATTAATTTTAAATTTTTGAAATGTTCCATAACACTAATAGCAATTTTAAAAATGTTTTGATTTGGGAGCTGTCACAAGTCTTTTATTAAAATAAAAGCTTTTGAAATATAAGTTCAAATCGGCCATGCATTAGCAATGCGTAATAAATTGTATTAATCTTACAAATTATAAAAATCGTTGGTTCTTTCGAAATCAAGAATAGAAAATTTTATTTCTGTTTCTACAAACTGCAATAATTTTTGAATTTTTTTTAAGTGTAAATTTCCAAAGCTTTTATCGTTGTTAGAAGAAAAAAATTCGTGTTAAAACATTTAGGGTGACAAATGACAACGCCTTACGCCTGCTTTTACCGTTACATATCACTTCTCACTGCGTTGTTAACCTGTTAAAACTTGTCACTCCAGGCCTTAATGTACATATTGTCACTGCGAAAATCCTATAAGCGTTAATCACAATATTAGAGACGGGTGATAAGGCGGGTTGAACTCGTCTTGTTTATTTTAAAAACAAGCGCGCTGATTGCTTTTCGGGATCGGGACGTGCTAAAAACGGCACGGAAAAAAATCCTGTGGAAAGATCTTTTAAAACTTTTTTTTATCCTCGACTTAACGCTCGTAAGTTTTCATACCGTAGTGTTTGGAGAATTGCCAACCAGTCCATCTACAATTATTTAGAATGGCTTAAACAATACTGAAATTTACAAAATCCTTTTACAAATAAAAATTAAGCGCTGTTTATTTAATTTTTATTTAAAATTATATTAATCAATTATAATCCTGTTTATTTTTTAAGAAATATTCGCAATCCATTCTTGTTTATTGCATTATTACTATAATTGTTGCAAATAAGAAAAAAAAATAACATTATTAAAAAAAGCTAATTGCAAATTGAATTATTATTGTAAGAAAGCAAACAATAAAACGGTAATTTTTGAAAATAAAGGTGCAGTGTACTAAATTAGGGTGTATTTTTCCTTAATTTTTGGTATCAATCGTTGCCTCAGGTTTCACTGAGTAAAAAATTGTAGTACAAAAATTTAATTTTCAGCGGTTGTCTAGATATTAGTGCTTCATTATTCCATCGATTTTTTTGCCGTTCCGTCAGCCAAACAACAGTAAATATGTACGCCGTACGTCCGATAAGAGAAATTAGTATAATTAAAATTTTTGCATCTTTTCATAGCAAAATTTGCATATAAAATATCTTAAATACATCTGATTTTTACGAGAAAGAATGCGTTTGCAAAGTCCAACGTAAGCAAACAAAACACACCGTGGCTGGTGTTTGGTAAAAAAACAAAAAAATATCTGAAATAACCAAGCGATATTCTTGCTAATATCTCTACAACCGCTGAAAATTATTTTTTTGTAATACAATTTTTTATTCAGTGAAATCTGACGCATCGATTGATACCAAAATCCAAGCGAAAAAAAATGCGCCGTGATTTAGTATACCGCGCCTTTAATATCCGTTTACGAATTTGATGCAAAAAACCCATGGCTTGTTAGATTTGTCGCTTCCAGATAGCTTTTGGGTTTAATAAAAAAACATTTTATTAAAAAAAAGAAACTCAATGTTTATATTATCGTGAGCGTTGTATAGTGTGAAATTTTACCGCTAACAAGGAAAGCGAAATCGTCAAAACTATTGAATTACTCAAATAATTATAATAATTAAATTCTAAAATGTTTTTGGATGAGCAAAAGATTATTATTATTCTATTCTAAAAACACAAACTAAAAGTGACATGTTTTTGCGCTGCCGGTAATCTGAAAGCATTTTTTTATTTAGATAATCAAATAAATTCTCTTTGTGTTTCACTTTTAAGAAAATAAAATTTGGAAGTGTATAATGAAATGTGGCGTTGATCTAATCGCTTTTTTCTCGAATAAATCCGTTCGCTTCACGAATCATTTTATTTTACTCCATCGTCTTATCAAATTTTATTTTATCCAGCATATCTAGCTTTACAATTTGAAGAAGCTAATTCAATCCGAATAAAACTGATTTAAGACAATTAAGCGAAACGGTGTAAGTAGTACGTATATTCCCCACTCACAATACTATATAGTTAACGCTTCTTAGAAATGGTCCTCTGATGGCGTTGATCGATAGTTTTAAGAAAAAAATTTATCACTTATTTTTACCATATATTTTGCCACATTTTTATTTATCAAAATTATTTATCAACATAATATTGTAGTTTTTATCTGTCCAAATTAAAACGATATTTTACTCGCATAATACATTTTTCTATTAAACGAAAACACTAAGCGATTCTAAAATTAATGTATTCTTTTTAATTGTTTTCTGTTGATATTTTATCAACATTGATGGTTTAAAAAAAATTTATCACTCGTTTTAGCATGATATTTTGCTATATTTCTGTTTTAGTTTTTTATTTGTATAAAATAAAATAAAAATTTGCTAGAATAATTCGATGTAGTAAAAACTTTGCATACTGAAACTATTATATCATAGATAAATTATAGTTTTTTCACAATTACTACAGAATGAAATAATTTTATAATAATATCAAGCAAGTATCGACAAAATTTGGAATCCGAGTAATTTCATTGTTAATAAAAGAAAAAAACTTTAAAATATAAGAAATTATGGCCTTAACGTCGATCTGTAGTTTATTTTCTTCTAAATTTTTATGCATTTGTTTTGTTTTAGACCGAATTAATAATTATATTGTAGCGGAAGTTTACTTAAAATGTTAGCAGAATCTACAGACTCAGTAACTAGTTATAATCTTTTTATATTGATTATTAGTATACCCAATAATGCAACAACTATATAGGCATCTACTATAAGTTACTAAGTATCATTTTTACACAAATTTGACCCCTGGAGAATTAAATATGATTCTTTTTTTCAACGAAGGAAACCTAATAGCATTACAAGAAAAAATTGACTTTATTTTCTACACTTTTTTACCCAGGGGTCCTAATTTTATGAAAAATTCCAAAATGATATAAACCGCCCGATAGGTAGTGTTTTGAAACTTTTTTGCTTAGAAAGGCTTGCAGCCTTGTGTGTTTAAATGGGTAACAAATTTCGGAGAACACTTTTATGTAAATAGATCAACAGATAATTGATATTTATGTACTTTTTTGAAATATAATAACATATGAAAAAAATTTCCAACTAAGTTTTTTTAAAGATGCTACCTTGAAATGTGGTTGAGAAGCTAACCATTTTAATATTTTATCAATTTTCGTGTGGTGAATCTTTAAAATCACCACTCTGTTTTTGTATGGTTTTGGTTGAGACCTCTCCTCATAATAATTTTTATCAATTTTAGTGAGGTGACTTATGAGACTCACCACTTTTTTTGTACAGGTTTAATATCAATTGATCTTTAGAAATGTACGTTATTTTTTTGTCTTTTTGGGATTAAAGTTTTCAAAATGGTATTACTGTGACTCATGAAAACTATGTATCTAATACAAATTTTTATGTAGAAATTTTGTGTTCTGATAAAAAAAAATTTGGGTTTCCTAGAGTATTATTTTATAACGGCAATATCATAATGAATTTTAAACTGATAAAAAAAAATTTAAATTATTTTTTGAGGCGAGAATACGGCAAATTTTCCAAAATGCATTTCCCTGGTAAAATATAACTAATCCTAAACCCAACAATTTAGAGGATTGCGCCATTAAATTGTTTATGCTTCTTTGTTTTTTGTTACTAAAACTATTGCGGAATTTTAAAATTTTTCGGTTTATTTATATTTTAATCAAATATGACACGATTTAGACTATTTTATGTGAAAAATATCTGTAAAAAATGTTTCAATTTTTCGCGCGAGCAAAATGCCCTGAAAGAGTACTATTACAGTATATTAATTTGAGCGTTGATTTTTTAAAAAAATCTAATACTTATTTTGGTGTTTTCCACCTAACTATTATCAACTCGTTTGTGTCAATTACGATAATTACATTTTATTTGGATTCTTACTAATACTGAAAAGACAAACAAATTAAATGATGGATTTAATTTTTATTGTTTTTTTAGATAATTAAATGTGAAATTTCGATTCGCACCAGCGGCTAAACTGTGTTTCATCTAATCACCATGGAATAAAAAAAACATACGTTTTGAAAAAAAGCGCATAAACCGCACTACTCCGCTGTATTCTCGGTGATAAAAAGCGTTTCGTCCTATTCTTGATGCGAATATAAAAACATCCCTAATTTCGCTGTCTTCGAGGGCATAAAATTATTTATGCCGAAATGACTCTCGGTTGCGAGCGGCGGAGTTTCGGAGGATGATATCGAAATGGCCCTTGTCACGCTAAGCGAGTTATTGACGAGGATTTTTCTCGGATTGCTGTTCGTTTGGCACGGGGTTTTTCCCACGATTATCAGGAGAAAATGCGAGCGATCCGATTGGCCCGATAACTATCTGATTTGGAACGAAAGTTCGACGGAATTCGCGTTGGATTGGGAAAGCTATGCCAAGGTGGGATTTAATTTGCAGCGGTTAGTAATTGATAAATGTGTACATTGGTGAGAGGAAAAAAACTTGAGAAAACGTTTATTATATTGAATTGTTTAATTTAATTATTTATTTATTAACATTTGCAAAAATGCAGGAATATAGCAGAGGCATAATTTAACGCAATAACACTAATTTAATAACAATAATTTAATGAAATAACACCACATACCCCTTTAGATATTTAATGATATTCAACAATTTTTTTAAAATTATTTAGGATGGTGCGAATAATTCGAGAATATCCGGTAACCAGCTCATTTTACAAACCAGTGAAAATCTTAGGTATTTTAGATTTATTTTAGTAAAATTGATAATTAAGTTGTGGTACAGATTAAAACCTTTTGTTTGCAATTTGGATGATTTTTTAAGTGTTATAGCTTTCTAAATCCTTTAAATTTTTTTGTTAAAACATTTTAAAGGTGCAGTATGAGTATACTAATTCATGTTGTATTTTTTATTGCTGTTCAATTAACACTAATCGATGTATCATCATCATTTCACAGTGAGAAAAAAAATTGTATTACACCAAAATTAATTCTAAACGGTTAACGAGTTATTAACAAGAATAAAGCTTGGTTATTTCTAATGTTAGTTTTATACACCGTTTTTCAAAAGAAAACAGTTCTACTAAACGGATATTTACTAAACTCAATATAAATTATGCTAGTGTATCAAAAAGCTTAAATTTGATATTTGGTTCAATTCTAAAAACTATTAGACGAATAATGTCATTTTAAAACATCATATTTCAAAAATAATGTTTGGTGTTTGGTTTATGGTTTATGGTGTGTTTTAAAATATATTTATAATTACAAAATGTATAATTTAAAGAAGTGAAATGTCTTTTTTATATGCAGTTTGATTTTTTTAAAAGCAAAAAATAGCTATAACTAACTGATAAAACCAGAATAACAGCAAACAAAGAAAAACACACCAATTAACACACCAATCGTAAAACAAATTAATTTTTTTTAAAACGGCAATTACGCATTTAATAGTTTTTTTAATTGAACCAAATATAAAACTCAAGCTTTTTAGTACCCTAGCATGGTACTTATTAAGTTTTATTTATATCCATTTAGTTGAAATGTTTTCTTTTGGAAAATGGTGTATAAAAAACAAAGTTGGAAATAATCAAGTGGTATTCTTGTTAATAACTTCTTAATCGGTGGGAATTAATTTTTGGTGTAATACATTTTTTTCTCAGTGTGACTTAATACATCGATTAGTATTAATTAAACAGCAATAAAAAATAAACCATGAATTAGTATATTACCCTTTTAACTTTTAAAAAATGGCAAAAACACTATATAGGGCGAAAAAAGCTCTTTTACAGGATTATAAGCACTTATGCAATTTCCCCTTAACAATTTAAAAGAATGGGACGTAATTTTATCTGGTTTTAGACACGTTGATTGTAAGTTTCAGCATAGTATTGTTAAGATATTAAGGTTTTAAAAAATAAAATAAAAAATGCACTTTTAGAAAAAAATTCTATATAATAATTTCAATAAATTAAATTCAATCTATTTTGAAAAAAACAGTTTTTGTCGTCACTTTTTGCTCCATCATATTATACCTATATACTACGCGATGGTCGATTATATCTGGCTAAAGCGAAAATCAGAACAGACATGGGGGGACAAATAAAAATGGGGGGGAAATACCTTTTTTTAAAAAAAACAGAAAGAACACAGAAAATTTTTAATCCACCTTTTCAAAAAACAAAAACCAAACCCCAAAACTTTTAAAATAAGTAATTAAATACTAATTAAAGCACGGTTTTTGATCTTTGTTATTAAAACGAGTATTTGAGCTTGAAAAAAATTTTTGAATGGCTTTGTTGTTAAATAGTCGATTAGTACTAAATTACGGCGCGCACCTGAGCTAGATTTTATTTGCCTATAAATACTAATTAAAGCAGAATATTAAAAACAAAATAAAAATAAATGCCAAAAACTCAAACTAAAACAAAACAAGATCACCAAAGCCTTAAAATGTTTTTTGCTGAAAAAAATTCTGAAGTTGCATGCGGACTGTACTTTAAAAAACAAATCATACTTGATTTTAACTATTAAATAATCGGTTTACAATGCGTTGTTGATTTACAGTAATATCTTTTATTTTGTAATTTTAGGCTTTTGATTAGTCAACCCAGACTTAAAAATGTTGTACTAGCTCGTAATTTGTCAGAAATCGGTAACTGTAGTGGTGCCTCCTATCTGCGGTTTTCCGAAAATTCAACGCTACTTCTGCGGGAAGAAATAGAATCTCAAATGGTGCTATTTGGTAAGGAATAATTTTTAGAGAGGCATTTTGCTCTGATCTTTAATAAGGTCTTATATCTAATCTTATGTTGGTAGACCTTCTTAAATAATCCGGCAGGTGTTCCACATTAATTATAAAATAACTTGTATGGGCAGACTTTGTTATTAAACTATAAGTTTAAAAAATATTAAAAAATATTCTTTTTCTTTTTGATCATACAAAACAAAAAGACCGCGTCACTATTAAAATTCCAATAGTCTTTTACGCTTTTCATTAAATATAATAATTGATATAACAAACTTACTCTTCCTTTGATTTCCACGAAGCAAACGTTTAACCTGGATATTACAAGTTATCTACTGAAATTTAAGGTTATTTGTAAATCGATGAGATTATTTTTGTAATGCATTAGGCCATTAGGATTTTATTTCCACTTATGCAATATTCAAACAGAAAATACAAGATTTGGACAAAAAACCCAATGAACTTAGAAAATAAACTTTTATATAGATAGAAAGCTCTTTTTTGAGAAAAAGGTTTCAAGAATCAAATAAAACTGCTGTATAAATTGTTGATTTTTTTGATAAATGTTATGTTCCATGCTAATTTATTTTTTTAGAATTAAAAAATGAGTCCTGTGTTCTTGAAAAACTTGTGTATTTGGAAATTTTAATTGCTTCTGACAAAAAGTGTCGTGCATCAAATCAAGATTCTAATCGATCGCTGTGTTTGAATAAAGAATATTGTCTTTATATTCAGAAAAAGGTAGGTGTTAACGACTTAAAAATCAAACTAAAAAAAATTTTGAGAACCAAGCTCTGCATCATTGATTGAACTGTAAACGGGGATTCATGTGTAAAAAAATGCGATTTATTAATAACTAATAAACTAAAATCATTTTTTTAATTATTTTAGTTAAATTTACTATTAGTGCAAAAATGAGATGGTTTAATAAAATTTAAAAACAGCACAACCCAGCTGTATTTCCGCTACAGTTTTTGATTTTTATAATCCGCTACATAATTCCCTATTTTCATAACTATGACCACCTAAAATAAAAGCGAAGATAATCAGGCCTTAAAAAATTTAAACAAAAAATTTAGTGAAAAATTTTTTTGATATACATGTATATGAAATGAACTTGTAGAACTTTAAGTCGATTATCCACACAGACGGCAGCATTTGAAAAGCTTGTTTTCCGAATCATATATACATAACCTAAAAATTCGGACAAAATACATATATTTCGTGTGTGGAATTTGAAATAATCTTTTTTGGCTTTTTTATAGTTTTTTTTTACTTTTATTTAGTTTAATTTAGGGAACTTTCCTGTGCGCTTGTTGTGATTCAAGGTATAGTCAAGAATTTTGCTCATATCAAAATATTTCCGTTACAACGGAAAAAACTTTGGAAAACTCTTTTTCTATTCCTAGTACTTCAAAAAAGTTGGGAACATTGGACAAAATCTCAGTAAAAACTACAACAACGTTCGCAAATTCCAAATTTCACAACCTTGGACGAAATTCAAATGGATATTTGTACAATAAACCTTCGATTTTGGACAAAAACTCACTGATGCCTTTTCCTTGCTTGTGCACTGAAGGTAAGTTTTTAAAAAAACTTAGATTTTTACATTATGTAATAAATGTCAGTGTGGCATTTTTAAAAATGTATTTATGGCTGAAATATTTGAATACTCAAAAAACAATAACCAACGTGTATTCATATATGTGATATTTACGAAGTCTTATTTTTTTTGATTTTTTTAAAATCGTTTTTTATGTTTTGTTTGAGAACAAGTATATCAGTATTTTATTGGTTAGCTTTTTCTTTAATACCAATATGAGTTTTTCAGTTCTAATACCAGCTCAAAATAAAAAAATCATTTTTTTATTTTTGTACTGGATTTTGCAATTTTTTTCAATACAATAAAATAACAATCACGTTAAGTTTTTTTTTAATTTTGGCTTCTAAACTTGGAGTAATCTTGCTATGTTGTTTTATTGAAGCTGATACTGTACGTGGTCGCTGATTATTTTCATGAATAGGCTACAGCAAGCGCAAATATTCGTGAACGTTTTCTTTTAAAAATTTATTTATGTATTTAAAAGTTAACTTTAAACGTACAAGCTAATCTACTCTACTGTTTCAGCAACTCCGGAGTGCTGTTTGGTGATGGTGGACAGTGAAAACGAAGACCCCTGTCTATTAAATCCCTGTTTGAACAATGGAGTCTGCAGACAAATACGCACAAAGAAAACACCCAACTCCTATTTGTGCATGTGCCCTGGACGGTACAGCGGAAGGCACTGCGAAGATAGGGTATATTCAAAATTAAACACCGCAATCGATTTTTAAAAACTTTTTTAATTAAATACACAACTCGTGCTGTTCGTAAAACTTTTGGACCTGGTACAAAGTGTACTGGGTCCATTTTTTACGCAGACTGGTCTGCGTAAAAAGCGGTCCCAGTCCGTTATTGCAAATGCAATGCACACGTCCAAATCAGCTGTTTCGTTTGTCAGAGAATTGTTCACATTATTTTTAAATTTTAAAACTTAATGAATTAAAACTTAATAAATCTTGCAACTGATATTCTAATTTCAACGTAGAATTGTAATAATAAAAAAATATTCAATTTTTTATTAGTTTTGCGCAAATTTAATTAAATCTGCATAGTAGAAAAGCGGTGTACTCGCGATGAATAGTACAGTGATCAAAACGGACTGGGACTGCTTTTTACACAGACCGTTCGGTGTAAAAAGTGGACCAGTCCGCTTCGGACCGGGTCCAACAGTTTTATGAATTAAATAACACGGTAAAAATTTTGTACTAAGATTAACGGCACTGTAGAAGCGAGAATAAAAGCTACAAAGCTACGAGAATTTTGTACTAAAAGCGACGGACACTGCGCAGAATAATTATAAAAAAAACAATAACGGAAATGCCCATTGTATTTTGAATTAAATTTATTACGCGGTATGAAGTCGATGAAAAATACAGCTAGAGTGACATTGAATGTTTCCAATTTCATTATAATTAAAACGTAGCGAACTGAGTCGGTTCATTTCGTAGTTTACAAAAGATAAGGGCAAAGTCTTATTGATCTGATATTTCTTCTATATAAAGATATTAATATAAAAACATAAGTAAAAAAGATATATTATAACAAAAAATAATTTTTTCATGCTTTCTTAATGTCTTTCTACACAATAAATGTCGTTGTCGTTTTCAGATATAAATTGGTATATTTTTATTTTCTTATTTCAACCATTTCAAGTATTTGGAAATGGATTTAAAATGATGCTCGCATTATTCCAACAACATTTCAGTGTTTAGTAATGTCGTTTCTTGGTGACATTTGAGTTTAGTGTAATTTAGTTCTTTTAACAATAAATAAATTTTAATTTTTTAATATCACATATCTTACCTTTTATTTAACTCTTTATGTCTATACTGAATTAGACTGTCTATACGAATGCCCAGATCGTGGTATGTTTTGAATTCGCCAGATGTCGAGAGAAGTATTCAAAATGTACATACGATGTTGCGAATGTGACATTGCCCTGCCTTGTACAATCAATCCAGTCAACGGGTAACTATAAAATTCGCTTGTTATTGAATAATTCATTTTGATATTTTGATTGCAGGCTGGTGTAAGCTGTCAGACCGGGCATTGTAGTGATGGGAGTTACTGTTTTGTTAAAGGTCGGGAATTGGAATGCGTCCCAGCGCATTTACAACGTAAGTTAAAATATGAGGATTTCTGGTATACAGTGTAATATGACATTTGATTGAGGTAAAAAAGTTCACTCAACAACTTTGTTACTTGTTTTCGGGGATCAGAATGGTCAGTATTCGTCGGTTTTACTTTCGTACTGATAATAGGCCACCAACACTAAAATACGTATTTTTAGGCGTTAGCTTTAAACTTAAGAATTAGAAATCTTGCATAATTGGTAAAAATAAATGAATGCTTGGTAACTTTTCTATCATTGGAGTCTTTTGCAACCATAAAAATGATCTAAAACAACTTATTTACCCTAAAAATTTAAAGGTCACTGGTTTATATCCACTCCTTAAAAGTAATATTTTAAAATAAAATAAAAGAAATAACACCATGAATAAGCTGTTTTAAGTCCAACTGTTTTTTTTTCATATAATTTACGTGTTTTATTTTCAACTCCTTTGACCATTTTAATGATTTTTGATCCATTTAGATATTTTACCGGAGTGCCAGCAAAATTTCTGCCATAATCAAGGCCAGTGTCGGTGGGTCAAAGGAATGCCTCGCTGTTTTTGTACAAATGGACACACAGGCATTCTATGCGAAGGTAAGCATATAATATATGCTTACATAATATATGCGAATATAAGCTTAAAATATATACTTATAGCATACAATTATATGACTGATTTGCCCAGTATATAGAGTAGTTTTAAATAAGGGTTTTTTAGTATAGGAAGAGGGTACATAACAACCAGCGCCAATCGTACGTAGGGGGAAAATGGAGAAACAGCAAGCAACTGGTACATTTTACGGTTTCAAATATTTCGAATAAATATTGGCTTAAAATCTCGACACCTTCTCTTCCAAATTTTTTTAAATAGTTCTTAATATTTCAAAAGCAAAATCATTTTTTGGGGATTTTTAGTTTTTTTCGGCTTCGTAGGTATATGGAGCTGCTCGCGCGCTTGATTTCCACTTTTTTAATGTTTTAACTATACAAAAAAGCTTCTGACGCGTGGTTAAAAGTTATCCTGAGATAACTTTTTTTACGTGCTTAAGGATGCGAGTTAAAAATCAATTTTATCCAGGTTAAAGTCGGGATAAATTTTTCTATTATTTCAAGAATAAGAATTTATCTAATTCAAGAGGTGGATAAATATTTTCTCTCGTAGGATTAATTTAATAAAAAATAAAATACGCGCATTAAAGGTGCGGTATACTAAATCATGGTGTTTTTTCCGCTTGGTTTTGGGTATTAATCGATGCGTCAGGTTTTACTGAGTAAAAAATTGTATTACAAAAAAAAAAAATTTTCAGCGGTTGTCTAGATATTATCGCTTCATTATTCCATCAATTTTTTTGCCGCTCAGTCAGCCAAACAACAGTAAATATGTACGCCGTACGTCTTACGTACGATAAGAGAAATTAGTATAATTAAAATTTTTGCATCTTTTCATAGCAAAATTTGCATATAAAATATCTTAAATACATCTGATTTTTACGAGAAAGAATGCGTTTTAAAAAGCCCAACGTAAGCAAATAAAACACACCGTGGCTGGTGTTATGTACGCCCAATGAGAGATTAAAAAAAACCCCGCCATTATTGAACTGAACTTAAAATACATCAAATCGTTTATTTAAAATAAAACATTATAACTGCAATATAATAAATAAAACGACACAGAAATTAGTATAATTAAAAATTTTGAATCTTTTCATAGCAAAATTTGCATAAAAAATATCTTAAATACATTTGAATTTTTACGAGAAAGAATGCGTTTACAAAGTCCAACGTAAGCAAACAAAACACACCGCGGCTGGTGTTTGGTAAAAAACAAAAAATTATCTGAAATAACCAAGCGATATTCTTGCTAATATCGGGACAACCGCTGAGAATTAATTTTTTTGTAATACAATTTTTTACTCAGTGAAACCTGACGCATCGATTGATACCAAAATCCAAGCGAAAAAAATGCGCCATGATTTAGTATACCGCACTTTTATATAATTTTTTTTATTTTGCGCGAGGTGGTTTTGCGGCGCGAGAAAAAAAATTTTAAAAAAATCATTGCAATAATTTTCTCTCCCATATGCGGCAGTTTTATTTATTTACAATATATTTTTATTTTTTTTTTAATTTTCGTTGGAATGGATTTATCGGGGTAAATATAAGTGTTTCTTCAGAATGCGACCCCAGAACATTAAAACAACCTACGTAGGTTTAAAATTAGTTTTAAAGCACAAATTTTAACTTTATTTTTGCTAATTCGAAATCATTGTTCACGAAAATACTATTTTAGTCATGAATTTTAACTGATGCGATGTTAATAAAAAGCCAAAATTTATGTAGCACAACTTGATATATTAAAGCGCTTCAACCTAGTGAAACATATCATTGTCTAGCAATTTTAATTAAGTATAAGTTTAAACTAAAAAAAACTAAGAAAACTACGATTTTTTTAAATTTTATTATTTTCTTTTTGTACCCTCACTTGTACAGTAAAAGACGCTTATTCAGAACTAGTCTATAAGTGATCTACATTCTACATGGTCTATGCACCCATATTTTTAAATTATATGTTTTGATTTGTATTAAATTTTTATTGGCGATGTACCTAGTCCTAAATCTCATGCTCCGGAGCTCCGGCCATATAAAAAACCCAGTTTGCTGTGGTGAAATTCAGTCCTTTAAAAGAAAAATGTAAAGCTTAGTTTGAATAATTTTGATGTATGATCTGAAAGGTCTCTAAATTCCTTTGTGAAATCCAGGCTCTGCCAATGTGTGCTAATGGAATTTGTAACTAAGAAAACATGTTTTTATTGCTAAAAACATTAGATAATAGGTTAATAGGCCAAAAAAAGTGTATTATACAGCTTTATCTACGTTTATCCCTGCTTTTTTAACGTTTTGAAAAATTAAGGGGGGGGCGGCGCCCCCCCCCCCAAATTTTTTTTTGTACTATAATCCGCCGCCCCCCCCCCCCCAAAATGAAACTCTGGCTACGTCCCTGAGGTGTTACGAATTATCCTAGGCGTCCGGTCGTTAAGGTCTCTCCGGACAGTTTTGTTAAGTATGGAAAATCGCTATTTTTTTCATACGAGATCTTGTGATGAAATACAGAAATATTTCCATAAAAAATTAATATGAGTGTTAAAAAGGCAGAAATACCACGATTATAAAGTGCACATTTATTATATTATTGGTAGTAGTTGAAATAATTGATATTAAAAATCAAATTGCAAGTAATTTTTTTTAAACCCTTAGAGATAGGCACTACTCATTATTTATTAGGAAAAATACTTCAAATAAAGAAGAATTGTTACCCTTTTTCACGTACGTAACAATTTATGGAAATATTTTGTATTTATGGTTTAATATACAATTTTTCGTTAAAAATGAGGGTTTTTTCAAAATTGCGGTGAGACTTCGATTTAATTTAATTTGGTAAAATTTAAAGCTCCAGATAGTATATTTCTATTGAAATTTATAATTTTTGGAAATTTTGTATTTTTTAACGCATAAATAATTCTGTCGTGCGTTTTATCGATTTATTTCAGAGGGTTTGTTTATAAATCGCTTTTATAGAGCTCATTAACCCACGGTTGCAGTGGCGCAGTCGGTTAGCGCTTTTTTATTCGTGGCGCAGTCGGTTAGTTTTTTATAAGATAATGCTATTTTATTGAATAAAAAGCGATATTCTGGTATAAAAAAGGTGTAAAAACATGAATTTTTGCTAAAAATTCACGTTTTTGAAAGAAAATTTAGTATAAAAAATACTTGAAATTTTCTCGAGAGGGGAGTGGGGTCAGATTTCAAAATCTAGAGGCGGGTCAGGGGTAAAAAATTCGAAAATTTTGAAGGAAGGGGAAGGGGCCCTGGATTTTTTTCTAGGGGAGGGCCCCCAAAATTTCGAGGCTAGGGGGGTGGACCCCACCCTACCCCCTCCCCCTTGTTCGTCTATGGTTTTAACGGGGGGGCATTTTCAAAATGAGAGTGACCGCATAGGCAAGCAGCCTCCCTGATTTTTTTTTGGGGGGGGGGCGAGGGCTAGCATACGTGAGAAAGGTCGGGGAAGCTAGGGGGGTTGGTTTTGGTTACCCGGGGTAAATCGAAATTTGAATTCTAGGAGGGGGGTCCCAGGGGGGTCCGGACCCCCCCTAGCTTTTTAGGGGGGGTCAACCCGGGGTGCCAAATTTTGGAATCTAGCGGGGGGTCAGGTGGGGTCAGGGGTCCAAAGCAAAACAGTTTTAAATCATAATAAGTTTAATACCTGTTCTTTTTTTAAGATAGTACTACATTTTATTGAATACAAAGCGGTATTCTGGTATAAAAAAGGTGTAAAAGCATCAATATGTGATGAAAATTATTTTTGGAAGAAAATAGTATAAAAAAAGTACCTAAAGTTTTCCCGAGTGGGAGGGGGGTCAGATTTCAAATTCTAGAGGGGGTCAGGGGTAAAAATTCGGAAATTTGCGGGGAGGGGGCCTCCCTAGATTTTCGTCTTGGGGGGTCCCAAAATTTCGAGACTAGGGGGGGTGGACCCCACCCTGCCCCCTACCCCTTTCTCTCCTATGGGGGAAGACATACCCGACCCCTGCAATTTGGGAGTGTCGCCAAAAATTTTTTTGGGGTATACCTCAAATCGTCGTTACTACGGCAGAACGAGTCAATGAAAAAAATCCTTGTTTTGAGAAATGGCCATTTTAAACTTTCAAATGGTCAGAAAAAAATACCGTCTTTTGTTGCAGTGTTTGATAAAAAAATATGTTTTAACACTCTAGGTAAGCTACGTTTTTATGTATTTACCCCAAATCAAACATGTACTGTGGCTGATAAAAATTAAATTTTTTGTTGCGACTCTTTTTGTCAAAAGCAGCATTTTATTATTTATTCAGAGTCAGAATGAGTCAAATATACAGTGACTCGTTGTGTCACTTTAGGTATAATAGAGTCAATACCTGATTGACTCCATATGGTTTGTTAGTAACAAGGTTTAAAAATCTTAGAAAACAAACTTTAACTCATATTTTGTTACAAAAGGCTTTTTATTAAGTTTTTGTAGCAATCATTAGTTATTATAGTAAGTTCCACATACAAATTAGTTACCAGCTCTATATTTAATAACTTTTATGTCGTTTTTACTATTGGGTTATTTGAGAGCTTTTTTATTAAAAAATTAGTTGCCCAAGGTACTCTTACTCGTTTGGTTTTGGTTAAGTTACTACTCAATAATAAGTTAATTTGATTTTGATTTTGCTAAGGCCTTGGTGGTTCCATTATTGATCAGGCTTGCCTTTGCCTATTATTCACTAATTTATTGGTTTTTAGGTTATTTTTAGCACTGCCTTTGTATATTGATCTGATTCATTGTCTGGTTTGTCTTTAGTAGTGTTGGGTTGGGTAGTTTGGTAACTATAAATAATGCGTTTAAGTACCTTGCTTTGGTATTAATCACTAATTTAAAGGTTTTTTTTAGGTTATTCTGCCCATTTATTTGTTTATCACGCTTAATTCCTTCCCTACTTGGTTCATGACCTGATTTGGTGTCTGACTTTGGTATGGTAGTGTTTGGCTATTACAAGAAAATAATGTCTTTGTTCCTTTTCACAGCAGCTCCATATTAGGGATAATACTTTTGTGATATGATTTTGTAAAAAGTAACAATAAGCACCAGGCCATAGTCAAGGGCTACTATTAGCCCTTCCTTGATTCTATGGGTAAGATGAATGCATATCATATGATTATTGATTTTACAAAAAAATGACAGTGTAAGTCGTTTTAGCGAATTTAGCAAATAGGTAAAACACAAAGTGTCCATGTTTCCATGAGCCCTATCTTCACAGTTCAATTCTGAAACCACATTGTTGAAACTTAGATTCTTGTTTAACAAAACAGTGAGTATTGGACACAATATAAGTTAATTATTTATTTTGACTCATTTTGTCAAACATAGCATTTTAATATTTTGCATAGTTATCCATATATTCATAATGAGTCGAAAACATGTTGACTCATTTTGTCATAATAGTAATACCCCAGTGAATAGAGTCACACCCCGTTTGACCCACTATTACATGAACTTACAAATTGTGACTCAATGTTACATGACCTGATTTCTCCGTATTATAGTTCGTTTGCAGTTGGCTCCTTTTGCCATAAGGTGTAGATGGTGGTTTTCTACTCAAAACGCAAAAAAAAATTTTTTTGAAAGTTTTTGCGTTGACTCATTCTGCCGTAGTAATGACGAAATACCCTATTTTTAGCATTTTTAGTACTAGGACCCCCTAAATTTTAGGGGGGTGTCCGGGGTACCCCTAAATTTAGGGGGAGGGAGTGTCGGCGATAATCGGAATTTTTGGTGGGTATAACTCCCCCTGCCCAACTATGGGTGACCGCGAAGTGCGGAATAAAACATGAGGGAGGCATGCGAGGGAGAAATCGGAAGAAAAGAGGAAAAGACAATGGGAAGAAACACAACCGTCAATAAGGCGGGAAGATTGTTCTGAACTGTGCACAGGTTTGATTTAATTGTAAATGACTATTTTCGCTGTACCTACTACCAAATAATATAAGATTAATTTTGTTTTAGAGGCAACAAAAAGCTCGGGTGTGAACCAAGTGATGCAGCTCTGTGTGTTGCCGCGCTGCGTTTTCGGCGACTTGGATGCAGTTTTTTGCGCTCATTTTATCAACATAACCCACTCTATGAAAACCCATGCCTTTAACACTTTGCTGTGCTATGACAGGGTTTGTGTTTGTCTTTTTGTTTACGTTTTGTAATTTATTCTTATATTTTTAATTTGGAAACAAGATTACCAGCATCGTAAAAATAATAATAGTTTTTCTAAAATAGTATAATCAAGCAAGAATACAGCAAAGCACGTATAATCTATTGATGAGTTTTTATTGTATTCGTTAATTAATTGTAATCTAGTTGGTATGCATGGTTTTCAGCGAACGATACCTATTTAGTTGTTTAACGATATCACACCTTTGATAACCGGATTATCAGAAAATGAAGCTGCTTACTTCGGACGATTTCTGTGTTCCATGATGGAAACGATGATGAAGTGGCACAAGGAAGAAGAAGTGTTTAAAAAGGTAAAGGTTAATATTTAAATACCCATCTATCATTTAACTTGGCTACGTACATCCTACAATTAGATTTAAATGGTTTTTTTACTAGTTTCAATTAAAAAACAAAGAAGTAATGGGGAAAAACATTCAGCGAATTGTATTATTCAGCAACGAGTTTATGCGTGAAATGCAGTTTCTATTAAATTGTACAATTTTAAAAGTGCTTGGCCAACGAACATAAAATGCAGATCTGTTACGTTTTTTTTCGTTTTAGGAGTGCCAGGGCAGATTTATTAGGTTTTTCCTTTTAGGAGTTCCAAAGAAGATCTATTACGTTTTCCTTTTAGAATGCCACGGCAAATTTATTAGGTTTTTCTGTTTAGGAATGCCAGGGCAGATCTATTACGTCTTCCTTCTAGGAGTACCAGGGCAGATTTATTAGGTTTTTTCTGTTTAGGAGTGCCAGGGCTGATGTATTAAGTTTTTCTTTTAGGTGTGTCAGGGCAGAATTATTAAATTTTTTTCCTTTTAGGAGTGCCAGGGTTTCCCGGGTTTCTGCACGCGATTCCGAAAACCAGCGGATCCGAACGCGGACGAAACGAACACCCAGGACCAAGTAGACTACCAGAACTATAGACACGTTGTTCACAAGTGGCACTTCAAACTAACGAAGGTAAATTGGGGGGAGATTCATAGGTAGGCGGGGGGTTATACATACCCATACATGGCACGGGGAAGGGGGTTGGGGGGGTTAACCCCCCCAAATTCTGAGAAGGGGGTTTAACCCCCCCCCACTCAGAAGTGGGGGGGGAGAAAAGTTAAACCCCCCCCAATTTTGGAAAAATGAAGAAAAAAAATGTCTTTAAAATGACTTCTAACTGCCTCAAAAGTTAAGTTTTGAGGTCAAAATGAATGTTTTAAGCACTAAAAAGCTCAAAAATGCTATAAAAAGGGCTTTTTGACCTAAAATTAGCGTTTTTTACCTATTTTTTCTTCAAAATCGAAAAACGATATGAGTAAAATGCACTCTAGAAAAAAAAAACGATATAGGTATTTTGCGTTTCTCGGATTTTAACCCCCCCCCCTCCTAATTTGGGGTTTAACCCCCCACTCCGGACCAACTTGCCCATGTATGTACATACCCCTCCCCAAAAAAAAATAATCCCGATTACTGCCGACACCACCGTAAAACTTGGGAATACCCCGGACACCCGCACACCCCCCTTAAAATTTGGTGTGTTCCAGTACTAAAAACGCTAAAAATGGGGTATTTGAGGTATACCCCGAAAAAATTTTGGGACACAACACAACCCCCCCCCCTCAAATCGCAGAGGTCGGGTATGTCTCCCCCCAAATCCAGGAGGGTGCCCATCTAAGGGGAGGTCCAAATCAGCCCTATTGTAAAATATTTAGATTAAAATCAAAAAAACTACTCTTACGTTTGTTGTCAGCCTTTTTTGGCTTAATGTTTTAAAATTAATCTTGTTTGTTTCATACTATCATTAAGAATTTAATGTAATTAAATAAAGATATAATTTTTTAGTCTCTACTAGCCTCTCTTACTACGGGATCCTATGTTCTAATACGAAATGCCTTGATTGTTCTAATTAAGGTATACTTTTATTTATTTTGATTTAATTTGTTTTTTTTTTTTAATTTTGGATTACTGATAACTAAACCAATTTTGATTTTGTAAAATTGTGTTTCTTAACTATTCTTTATTTATTTATTAGTTTGTTGAAAGGTTTTTCAGATATTGCCTCAATACCCGATTTTGAAACAGTTTAACAGTGTCGTCGAAAAAAAAGTGGAACATGTTAAAAATGCAGAAAAGGACAAGCGAGAAGATCTCTCGGTTTTAGCTGCCAGGTAAACATTAGTGGTGTTTTTTTACATACTATAGTTTTCTATGGTTTCTTTAAAAGTAAAACTGCTAAAAATCCGAGATTTTAGGCGTAAAAATTGACCGAGTATAACTAGTTAAGTTTTCGATCACAATTTTAAGTAGTTGACCTGCCACCACGACCACTTACGATTTTATTTGTCGAAGAAAAGAACGGTTGTATGAGAGCAGTTAAAAAACATATTCCTTTGTACTTCTTACTAATAATCCGGTTTTGTCGGATTTCTAAAGCCGGATATCAGTGCCGAATTGCTTGTTTACGCCACTAGGACTGATTTATTCAACTGTACCTACATCATTCATCATATAATCATGTTTGAAAAATCATATACTACTTTTCAAAACGCAATTAGCGGGCTTTTCGCATTTTAAATTTTAAATATCTTTTAGTTATTGGGGTCATTTAAAAGTACGAAAAGTGGATTTAATAGAAGAAGAAAATTTTCACGACGTAAGTTTAAGTTTTTTTGTTTTCAAATTTCTTGTTTAATTTAATACGCAAATCTTGCGATCAAAATATCTATTATTGTAAAAGTTCTTTGTAGACTACAAATTTTCTATTTTTGACATTGAAAAAGTAACGTATAGTATAAATCCACCCTTTGAGCAAAATGCGTGTTTTAAAAGTATTGCATTGCTTAATGATTTTTTAGTAGAAATAAGAATATGAGTTTTTATGTTTTTATTGTTAGACTACATTTTTAAAATGAAATTGAAATTTTTAAGTCATTAAAAAATTGTAAGAAACAACAGCACAGCTCGTTTATAAAATTTTAAAAAATTGTCCCTCTTTTCTCAATTGTGAATATGATACAAGCCTTTTTTTAAAATAATCAAATAAAAATTTTAGGGCTTGGAATTTTATTTTCTTAGTATATTTTTTTGCGATTTTTTTTCTTTTCATGTTAAATCAAAAAATACGGTAACATGTTTTGGTGGCTGAAAACGGTTAAATTTTTTTAGAGAAAGTTAGTGTAGTTTATTATTTTTAATACAAAACCCTGAAAGATTTTTGTTTTGAAAAAAGTTATTTTATACCTATTTTTAACGCCACACCGGACTATAAAATAAAATAGTATTAAAAATAACATGTTTATGCGAAGTATCTTAATTAAGAATAATAAAACATTTCCATTCAAACGCTTCCGTAATAATAAATTTGTTTCCAGATTTCTAAAAGGAAAGAGATATATAAATTAAAAATATAAAAGAATATAAAATATTTCTATTCTAAAGTAATAAATTTGTTTCCAGATTTCTAAAAGGAAAGAGATATAAATATCATGTTGATGCTAAGTATCTTAATTAAGAATACAAAATATTTCTATTCTAAAGTAATGAATTTGTTTCCAGATTTCTAAAAGGAAAGAGATAACAAAGAAAAAAATAGCTATCGTCCCTCCGTCCGATAATAAATCGGAATCGACTAGGTCTACCGTTAAAACGGAACCCGGAAAATCGGATTCTACCGAGTCCGTGCCCATACCGAAAAACATCGTGAAAACCATCCGAACGGAAGTGGCGGCGAAAATAACGGAAGCTAACAAGTGGGTTTGTTATAATCTTTAATAATATGTCAAGACGTCTTGTCTTTCGTTTTACATTATTATTTAACTAAGTCTGTGTAGGTAAAATCTCGTTTTTAGAGTAAACTAAGTTTACTTTTTCTAAATTTTGTTTGTTTGTTTTTTGTTTTTTAGAGCAGAATCGGCCAGGCTATGGATATTCCATAAATGACCGCCTAATACTCTACACCAACATTGTTGTTGGTGTAGAGTTTTAGTAAAGCCCCCCCCCCCCACCTCTACTAGGGGATTGCAGGGAGAAGATGTTAGTTTCACATCCTTCTTTAAGAGATAATAATATAAAATAAATAATGTTATTGAAAATAAAATAACCAAAAAAACTAAGGTAAACTAAATAATGTGATAAATTAATAAATAGTATACAAAAATAAAAGAAATAAAGGTAAATAAACACAGACAAAAGTGTAATTGTAATATTACAATTGAAGGATGTTAATTGGCTATCTCGTATTAACTGTTTCTGAAAGTTTTGTCAAAAGCATCCGAACGGAAGTGGTAGCTAAAATAACAAAAGCTAACAAATGGGTTATTTTTACTCGGTTAATATAAAAATACATTTTTTTATTAACAATGTCAAGGACGTTTGTTGTTGTTTTTGGTTTTTTTATTATAAATTTAGTTGATTAGGCCTCTATTAGTAGAATCTTTATCTCCCACAAAATGGAGCTTACTTTTTGGAAAACTTTTGTATTATTTTTTGAACATGTTTTAGTTTCCTAAAATTTTCAACTTTTCCAAAAATGTTTAAAGCTTTAATTAGTAATTTTAAACTCACAGCTGTCAGATAGTTTAGTAAATACATAAATGCACTTGCAATCATAACAAGAAGAATAAAGTAATTATGTATTATTATACAAGATAGTATGTAAGTATACTACAAACAATATCATAAGCAAAAACATTCCTCTGCTCTAACCCATACATGGGCACGGGGAGGCGTTGGGGAAGGTTAACCCCCCAAATTCTGAGAAGGGGGGTTTAACCCCCCACTCAGAAGTGGGGGGGGAGAAAAGCTTAACCCCCTAATTTTGGAAAAATGAAGAAAAAATGTCTTTAAAATGACTAACTGGCTCTAAACTTAAGTTTTGAGGTCAAAATGAATGTTTTAAGCAAAATAAAAGCTCAAGAATGCAATAAAAAGGGCTTTTTAATCTAAAATTAGCGTTTTTACCTATTTTTCCTTCGAAATCGAAAAACGATATCGCTATAATGCACTCCAGAAAAAAAAAACGATAATGGATATTTTCCGTTTCTCGGATTTTAACCCCCTTCTAATTTGGGGTTTACCCCCCACTCCGGACCAACTTGCCCATGTATGCTCTAACCCCCTCCTATTTGTATTTTATTATGTCTCTGTTTAAATAATGTTCAATAGCATTTTTTAAATTGTAAATAATTTTAGTGCAGCCGCTGTTACCAAAAAGGTAACTTTAAAAAATCGCAAACCGGTAGAGGCAGTTCCCGCTCAGGACGTAACCGCTAAACCGAAAATTAAAGAAACAGAAAAACAGCCGACGGTTGTCGCCGAAAAAAAGGAAGAAATAAAAAAAGAAAAGCCGGACTCCACCCCTTCCACCCCGACTCCGCCACCCCCCAGTAAGCTGAGTGCTAAAACTGCGGAAAAAACTGCAAGCGGGGAACGAATCTCCATAGAGGAAGGGCAAATCCCGGACGAGAGAGATTCGGGACGCCGAATCCGGACCGTCGACTCGGGGAAAAGAGCAGGTGAGAGGGGATCGCCGGAAGACGCTCCCGCCCCACCTCCGCTTATTCGCAAAGTTCATAGGCAGATTAAAATGGACAGCGACGGGGAGAAGGAAAGCGTGGGGCGGGAGCCCCCGCGGGGTACCAGCCCCCCGGGAAAGTCGCCGGCGGAGAAAGGAGGCGCGCGAATGAGGGCGGAGGAAAAGGAAATTAAGGACCAGGATTTTGAGGAGAAAGAAAGAAGGAAGCGGACGGCTGCGGTGGAAAACGGGAGCGCAATTAAAGAGATGAAGAAGGTGAAGAAGCGGGAGGAGAAGCTTATGAAGAAGCCGCAGGATCCGTCGCCGTCTCACGCCGACGGACATAGCGGTATGTGTTAGGTGTTTTTTTTTGGAAGATCCCGTTGGAGTGATGTTTTAGAAGTCCAAAAGATGGATAAAAGGGAACGATAAAGTATAAGGCATCCATCGGTAAGTAACCAAAATGACGGAGATAACAGTATCGTTCATTTTTCTGTCAAAATTTAAAAACAAAAAATGTTTGTGCCTTTTTTTTTAAAAACTGGCTTTATTCGCTCGCGGATTTTTAAACGTTAGTTTTGTACTGGAGAATTTTGAATTTAAGAAAAATGATTTACTTACTTATTTATTTATTTATGTAATGAGGCACAAATTTACAAAGTCACAAATGGTTAATCTTATACTATGATCTATCTTTACGATGTAGCCAGGATTGTGCGACGGGAAAAACACTTAAATGTTTATACAAAAATAATTTCACTCCTTCAGTTGGTAAATTAGTAACGACAACAAAGCATACATGGGCACGGAGGGGTTGGGGGGTTAACCCCCCCCCCAATTCTGAGAAGGGGGGTTTAACCCCCCCCCCACTCAGAAGTGGGGGGGAGAAAAAGTTAACCCCCCAATTTTGGAAAAATGAAGGGAAAAAATGTCTTTAAAATGACTTCTAACTGCCCCCAAACTTAAGTTTTGAGGTCAAACTGAATGTTTTAAGTAATAAAAAGCTCAAAAATGCTATAAAAAGGGCTTTTTGACCTAAAATTAACGTTTTTTTACCTATTTTTTCTTCAAAATCGAAAAACGGTATGGGTAAAATGCACTCCAGAAAAAAACGATATGGGTATTTTGCGTTTCTCGGATTTTAACCCCCCCCCCCCCCCCTTCAGACTAACTTGCCCATGTATGCAACAAAGGGGTAAAAATGTTTCCCTGTTCTGCTCTGGATCATAGGTGAGAAAGGGGGGGAGGCTGGGGGGGGGGTCCACCCCCCCCCCCTAGCCTCAAAATTTCGGGACCCCCCCCTAGACGAAAATCTAGGGGGGGCACCCCTCCCCCCAAATTTTCGATTTTTTTACCCCTGACCCCCCTCTAGATTTTGAAATCTGACCCCCATCCCCTCTCGGGAAAATTTTAGGTACCTTTTTTTATACTAAATTTTCTTCCAAAAACGTGAATTTTCATCACATATTCATGCTTTTACACCCTTTTTATACATGAATATGGCTTTTTATTTAATAAAATGTAGTATTATTCTATAAAAAGAACAGGTATTACAGTTATTGTGGTCTAAAACTGGTTTGCTTTGGACACCGGACCCCACCTGACCCCCCTCTAGATTTCAAAATTTCGCACCCCGGGTCGACCCCCCTAAAAAGCTAGGGGAGGGGGTCCGGACCCCCCTGGGACCCCCCTCCTGAAATTCAAAATTCGATTTACCCTGGGTAACCACCCCCCCCTAGCTTCCCCGACCGTTCTCACCTATGCTCTGGATGTGTCCATGATACTTGTGTACATAGAATAACTCGGTATTTCGTGTGGTTTAATTGCTAAAGACCTATTTAAAACTTCTAAGGGTAACTGACGTAAAGTCGGTCAAAGCTTAAGTTCGGCCACCGGGTGTGATTTTTCTTATGCCCATAATTAAACTGAGTATGGGGGAAATACGCACTTTCTGCGTTTTTAATACATAATGATTTGGCATGTAATTTTTCTCACAAAAAATTCATTTCCAATATATCATCTAAAAAATATATAATATAGCTTAATAACAGTTGCCATAAATATTATGTATTGTAAGAGTCCCAATGGCTGCTCCCTTAGTACAAATGGGTGTTAAACTGTTAATCTTCCCGTGGTTTTCCCCGTAACACACGTAATGCAATTTTCGACATGGAATATAATTATCCCCATACAGTGGAGGGGGAGGGTTAAACCCCAAATTATGGGGGGAAATTAAAATCCATGAAACGCAAAATACCCACATCGTTTTTTTTCTGGACTGCATTTTACCCATATCGTTTTTCGATTTTGATGGAAAAATAGATAAAAACGCTAATTTTAGGTCAAAAAGCCCTTTTTATAGCATTTTTGAGCGTTTTGTTGCTTAAAACATTTATTTTGACCTCAAAACTTAAGTTTGGAGGCGGTTAAAAGTCATTGTAAAGACATTTTTTTCTTAATTTTTCCGAAATTGGGGGGTTAACCTTTTCAGTCCCCCCCCCTCTTTTGAGTGGAGGGGGAGGGGAGTTAAACCCCTCTTCTCAGAATTCCCAACCTTCCCCCTGTGCCCATGTATGATTATCCCCTCTACTTGTAAAACGCAATTTAAGTTTTAAAATGGTATTCCGTCATGTAGATAGAGAGTGTATATTACATGGAGGAAAAATGGTACAGCTTACGGGTGAACCAAGGAGGGGTGCAAGGGAAAGGGTGTGAGAGCTTTTTGTAACTACGGATGCAAAGGTAAGTGCGCGAAAATGGATAGGAATTGGTTTGAAGAATAAAATTGGGGAAATAAACGATGAATCAAAATGATCAGGACAATTTACTCAATCAAGATACTCAAGACAGACAATCAATCCAGAACAATTTTAGTATTTACAATAATAATTATAACATGCCCTTTCCTTAAATCTTTTAACAAGGTTGTCCTTAGTCATATCATGCTGCACTGGCGCGTATTAGTAGTGAGTTCTAATTATTGTGTAAGATGATAATTATAAACAACAATTCCCATTTTACATGGGCACGCAGACCTGTGCACGGTCTGAAAATGCCCCCCCCCTCCGTTTTATTGCAGGATTTGCCCCCCACGTTTTATTCCCCCTCCGCCCGAAAATGAGAAAGTACTCTAAAATTATGGCGCCTTTTTTGACCTATTATGACGCCATCATCGTGAAGTTTTTGCAGTTTTTAGCCTATTTCAATGCATTTTAAGCCATTTTTGACCTATTTTTACCTTATTTTCGCCTTTTTTGTCTCTTTTTTTCCGTTTTCCCTCTTTTTGTCTCTTTTTTGTCCTTTTTTTTCTCTTTTTTTCTTTCTCCCTTGCTTGCCCCCGTTTTATTGCCCTCTTCCCGTTTCAAAAAAGTTACCCCCGTGCCCCCCTCGTTTTGGAATTTCCCCCTCCCCCCAATAACACCCCGTGGGGGGCAGTGCACAGGTCTACTCTGATAGTTTTCAGGGTGTTCTTTTTCTATTTTCAGAATCTAAACGAAGAAAAGTCGAAGAGCGAAAGGAGAAGCATAGGCACCATACTAAATCTAGAAGTCGAGAAAGTAGCAGGGAAGCCTCTTCCACTCCGAAAATGAAAGATCATGTATGCCTCAATTTTTTTTGCTTCGCTATTGTTCTCGCTGTGAAATATTTGTAAAGCTATAAGTGAACGAGCTCATTAAATTTATGAGTAAAACAGATATCTGTGTTTTTCAATGGTTTAGATTTTTTAGAATTATATTATTTTAATTGGTATTTATTCACTAAAAGTAAGCTATAGTTTGCTCATTAATATTTCGGTTGGAAAAAACTGGTTTACTTCTATAAAAATATTATTTCAGGAAAGAATCGCCTTTCATCATTCAAATTCTTATGGGGAAAAAGAAAAAAAAAGGAAGGATGACTCGCGAAGTAAGTCGTCGTTACTCTGACACAATGCGTCAGGAGCGTCGTAAACATAGGTGGGCAGCCTCCCGGATTTTTGTTTGGGGGTATACCCGACCCCCGAAATTTGCGGGGGTTCTCCCAAAAAATTTTTTTGGGGTATACCTTAAATACCGTATTTTTAGCGTTTTTAGTACTGAAACCCCCCAAATTTTAGGGGTGTGTCGGCTATAATCGGGATTTTCGGGGGTATAACCGCAACCCCCTGCCCACCTAGGGTCGTAAAATACTCGCTCGTAACTGTGACTCTTTTTATTTTATATCTTAACACACAAAAAATCTAGACAAAATGAGTTAGAGTTACGTTGATTTTATACTGATTGTGACTCTTTGTGTCAGAGTAACGACGAAGTATTAGTAAACAATTAAATATTATTTTAAATATGATTGAGACTGGGAAAACTGTCTGTGATCGTAAGTGTATTGTAAAAACATGCTATAGTAGATTTAGACGACAAAATAATACTAAAAATCTATAGCTAACATTAAACTACAACAAATCAATCTACTGTACCGTAAGATTATATATCGTCGTTACTACGGCAAAATGAGCCACAGTTCGTATAAAATATATGTGATTGTGAATCATTTTAAATTTGAATGAATATCCTATAAACTACAGAATGAGTCACATTCACGTCTATTTTATAATCACAGTGGCTCATTTTGCCGTAGTAACGACAATATACTCATCCGATGATTTTTTTAGCCAATCATTTTTGAACAGACTTTAAATTTGAGTGTGAAGATCTAACAAAGCTTTCGGTTTGTGCACAAATGGCGTGAAATAATTAATTAACCGCGAAATTTTGTAAGCGCGAAGATCTTTGGACAGACTTTGTTTTGATTTTGTTTAAAAATAAAATGATTGTTGTGTATTATTTTATTTTATTTCAGGTCAAAGTGTTTTAAATAGCTCCGACGAAAGCGCTCCCAAAAAACTAAAAATGAGTAAAAAGGATAGATCTTCAGATTCCAAGAAGTAAGTATAATTTAATTATTGTTTTATGTTATATTATTACTTTACAAACATAGTTTATAAAAAATTAGTTTAAATTGTGATGTTCCCTGAAAGGCCGGAGCGGAACTTCATTTTTGGTAGCTCTTCCGGAGCAACTCTCGGAGCTCCGAAGCTGCCTTCTATTTTAGTAATAATTCCTTGACTGATTAACGATTGCCTGATATGCCTGAATGACTGATAAATTCTTTTTTTAAAATTCTTGTCTATTAAATTTAACTAATAATAAACGATAAAACTTGCCCTAAAATACGATACTATTATCTTTAAACCTATTTTAACGTTATAAGCCTGAAATCGCTTTTTTTAAGTACGGAGCTCAGGAGCTCTGTTTTGCACCAAAGAATAGTTGTTGTTAATTTTTTTTTACAATTATGAGTTAAGAAATGATAAATTCTTTTTTCTTCAAAATATTTTCTTGTAAAAACTATGTTTAGCTGAACTCTTACTAATTTACATTGTTTTTTTTTTATTTTAGCTATCTCTATTTTTGCCTTTGCACTATTAAATATTAAATAATTGTTGTTGTTTTTTTGTTTTAGAAGTCACAAAAAGAAGTCAGTGCAAGACACTAGCAGATAGCGGGAAAATTGTTATAGAAAAAGAAATTTTGCTTAAATTTTTAATGTTATCTGCTGCAATGAATTAAAATTATTATGTTTTTTTTCTATTATATATTATAAATAAAAATGTTTCAATCTTTTATTGTCTGTTTATTTCTGAAGGTTTAAAAACCTCAGCCCGTAAGCTTAAAACGGGCCTGTTAGTTATTTTTGTTGTAATTAACAAAAAAAAACCAGCACAGCTCAGCCGTGCAATCAACACCAAATCTATCGAAATTTATCGCAACTAATCGACAACACAGTCCTTTAAGTTAACTAGAGTACGCTTTTTGAATGTTCTTGAAAAAAAAACTAAACAAAAGTCACAAATAGTCGATATTATCTTGTGGTCAAAATATCAACGAGGCCTCAAGATCCTCTTGTTCATAGATAACGTTAAAAAAATTCACGTATTTTTTTTTGAATAAAAATATGTACACAACACGATTAAATAATAAAAATATAATTATATTAAAGCTTAGCTTGGTGGTTAAATTTAACTTGTACTTAGGAAAAATAAGGTGTTTCATGTAACTTGTTTAGGATGCTAACACATGACCAGACTTGTGCACGGTCTAGAAATGCCCCCCACAGCTTTATTGGAGAATTTGCCCTCCTCTCCGCCCTCCCCCCGTTATATTGCCCCCCCCCCCCTGCGGAAAAATTAAAAAAGTGCCCAAAAATTATGACGTCATTTTTGACCTATAATGACGCCATCATCGTGAATTTTTACAGTTTTTAGCCTATTTTAATGCATTTTAAGCCATTTTAAACCTATTTTTCTACCTTATTTTCGCTCTTTTATCCCTTTTACCTTCTTTTTTCCTCTTTTTTTTCTTTCTCCACTGCTTGCCCCGACCCCGTTTTATTGCCCCCCCCCGTTTCAAAAAAGTTGCCCCCCGTGCGCCCCCCGTTTTGGTATTGCCCCCCTCGATAAAACCCCCAGGGGGCAGTGCACAGGTCTGCATTACGTACAGTTTAATTATGCGGTTTTCACGTGATTACTAAAAGTAACCGCTAAAAATATCGAATTTTATGTGTTTGTGTGTGTGTGTGCGGATAATAAGGCCTGTGTATAATGACTTGGCATTACTATAACTCGCAATCGCAAAAATCCAATATATTGTTGTTTATTTAATGTCTGATTTTATCAGTATTTTTAATTCTTTTGGCTCCAGAAAAAAGAGGTTTGGATGCGAATAATACTTATTAATGCGTTGTAGGTTTAACTGAGTCAGCGCGCGTAATTTTTCTAAATGCCTATAATGTTTTTTTACTAAAACTAACATTCTTGCGCGCCTTTGTAAATTACTCATTGTTTTTAAACTAAACAGTTTGGAATAACATTACACCATCTTGTATGATTCGTTTATTATCTTACAAGCGCTACGCACAAGGAAAGTTATACACTAATTTTTTTGCTTGCCACTTTTAGTACTAAATATTTTTTAAGATTTAATAAAAATAATTATTGTGTAAGAGAATATTTATTATTTCATTGATTTGATTTTTTATTAAGTAAAATTATATTAAGCTGACAAGATTTTGAAAATCCGCGTAACTGGTTGGGTATTTTTATAAGAGATAATGATTTCAGGGACGTAGCCAGGGTGGGCGGCCGCCCCCCCCCCCAAACGGTCGGACAGGAGGAAAAATAAGGATAGTGGTTGGTCGGGGGGGAGGCGGCCGCTTCTCCCCCCCCCACCAAATGGTCGCCAGATAGTAAAATTTGGGGGTTTTCAGAGGCTAAAAATTCAAAATTTTCTAGTGCCTCGCTAATCGCTCGGCGCCAAACTTTAAAATAATTTTAGTACCCCAATGGACCCCCAAAAATTTTTTCCGCTTCGCTTCGCTCAGCGGTCACTTTCTATAGTATACATACATATATATCTCGTTATTTATGTTGCCTGATGCTAATGTTATTGTTATTTCAAAGTTAGTACAATAATTTTTATAAGTAATAAGTACTACACAGAAAGCAAAACAAACAATCATATTGGTTGATTTATGTACCTCTCCCCTCCTAAATTTTCCTGCCGCTTATAGCATTGGCTCGGATTTTTTTCATATAGGTAGGTACCCTAAAAAACATGGAGCCGAGATGCTTTATGTGCTTTGGTTTACAATGTGGGTTTAGCCAAGAGGTCTGAAACCAACGTCTCTAAATTCCTTTTTTGTAAAATCCAGGCTCTGCCAATGTGTGCTTATGTAATTTTTAACTAAGAAACATGTTTTTACCACTAAAAACATTAGATAATAGGTTTTTAGGCCAAAAACAGTGTATTATACAGCTTTATCTACGTTTATCCCTGCTTTTTTAACGTTTTCAAAAATTAAGGGGAGGCTCTGCCCCCACCTCCCTCCCCCCGAAATTTTTTTTGTACTGCAATCCGCCCCCCCCCCCCCCAAAATGAAACTCTGGCTACGTCCCTGAATGATTTTGCTGACGTTTTTTTAAATTAGGGAAAAAAAATGTTTCAATTATTATCAAAGAAAAAATTCGGATTGTAAAGACACCATAATTTGAAGCCCCGCATCTGCATTTCAACGCGTTATTTATTTTGTTTAAAAGCGTTAGTAGGTTGGTACCCAACCACGCCCAAGGCTCGTTTTTTGTTTTTCTATTTATAGTAGGGAGTCCTTCCGGAGCTTCGCCGCATTTTCGTGCTAAATTGTGAATAATTGGCTAGTAATTCCATGGATTATATGTCAAAAGTTTCCATGTAAAGTCAGTTTTTTTTATTCAAAACTTTTAAAACGTTAAAAATAGCCCAAAAATGCGTACAAAATAATTTTAACCATATTTCAACTTAAATAAACTTAAAATCGGTCAGAACTCAGAACTCGCTCCGTTTTAAATGTCTGGAACATAATATTGGAGGGTAAGAATGGCTACAACATTCGGCACAAAAGTGTTATAGTTTTGTCTATTAATTTGTAGATGGTGAAGAATCGTAGACCCTCCAAGGATGATGGCTGCTGCAGTGTTCATTTCCTTAAATATGTCCTTTTTATGTTCAATTTCTTGTTTTATGTAAGTCGGCTTTTTTAATTTATATAATTGCATTTTATTAACAATTTGTGCCTGAATTTATTATGTTATCATACGGTTTCTGGCAGAGGTAGGCAGTAACTAATAGCCTAGTTAGTTGCCGTTAACACTTTTGTTTAGAAAAAACTAAACTCCTCTTTTTTTTACCCATATATAAAATCCGAGTTTTGTGTTTTTGCGCTTATCCTTCATGCAAACCCGGGGCTGAGGAACTCCCCCAACCCCCCCCCCCATAGGTGGGTAGCCTCTCCGGTTTTTTTTTGGGGGGGAGGGTCATGCATAAGCATGGACCGGCAAGCTTGGGGGGTGGCTACCGCGGGTAAATGGCCTATTGAAAGCTAGAAGGGGGATCCAGGGGGGTCCGTACCCCCCATCCTAGCCTTTTAGGGGGGGTTGACCCGGGGTAGACCAGTTTGAAATCCATAGGGTGTCAGAAGGGCTCCGGTTTCCAAACAAAGTCACATTAAATCATTTATTCAAGTTGTTTAGCACTTATAAAGAATTTTATATACTAAAATAGGCTATTTATGTATAGAACAGTACAAAAGTACTGTTTTTACTACAAAACCGTGTTTGTGAGAATAAAATTACTTACACCTAATTCATACCCAAAATTTAACTCGGAAGGTGGGAGAGGGTCAATTTAGAATTCTAAAGGGGCTAGGGTGTCAAAGCTTGGGAGAGGGGCCCTAAATTTTTTCCTGGGGGAGTCCGAAATCTCGTGGCTAGGGGGGCTCAACCCACCCTCCCTTCCTCCCTTCATAGATGTTTTTGGTCGGGTCCGCTAGGGCGGGGGGTCACCCCCCGGGTGGAAGGCCAAAATTTTTTAGGGGGGGGGGGTCCAGGGGGGTCCCGGACCCCCCTGGCTTTTCAGGGCGGGTCGACCCCGGGTGCGAGATTTCAAATTTAGGGGTTAGGGGGGGTCCGATTTTTCAGCAAAATTTTTTTAAATCAATAATTTAAGTGTTTTTTTGTCTAATATTTAATTTTATGTATTAAAACAGCCTATTTAGGCCTAAAAGTGTATTTAAACACTGTTTTTAACTAAAAACCTGTGTTTTTGACAGTAAATAAAAAAATATACTTCCAAAATTGGTCGGGAGGGGGGGAGGGGGGTCCAGCCTTCCAGGGGGGAGGTCGGACCGCTCTCGAGCTTGGGGAGGAGGGGGGCCCCCTGGGATTTTTTCCAGGGGGGGGGCCAAAATTTTGGGCTCTAGGGGGGGGGGGGGTGCACCCCTTTGTCCCCCCCCCCCCAAAACATCTATGCTCCCCTCCCTATGCTTATGTATGAACGGTATACTCGACCCTTGGAAATTTCGGGAGGGTTGTTCCCAAAAATTTTGGGGTATACCACTACAAATAGCCCATTTTTAGTGTTTTTAGTACTGGGATGGGACCCTCCAAATTTTAGGGGGGAATGTCCTGGGTACCCTCAAATTTTAGGGGGGGGGGGTGTCGGCAGTTGTCGAACTTTTTGGGGGTATAACCCAGATCTGTGCACTGCCCTCCCCTGGGTTTTATTGGGGGGGGAATTCCAAAACGGAAGGCACGGGGAGACAACTTTTTTAAAACGGTGGGGGTCAAGGAGGGGAGAATGTAAAAAAAGAGAAAAAAGAAAGAAAAGGGGAAAAGGGACAAAAAAGCGAAAATAAGGTAAAAAATAAGTCTGAAATGGCTTAAAATGCATTAAAACAAACTGCTAAAATTTCGCGATGATGGTGTCATAATAGATTAAAAAAATGACGTCATAATTTTTGGGTACTTTTTCATTTTTCCGCGGGGGGGGGGCAAATCCTCCAATAAAGCGGGGGCATTTTCAGACCGTGCACAGGTCTGATAACCCCCAAGCCCCCCCCCCCGCCCACCTATGCCCCCGTCCCGGTGCCCATGTGCATCGAATCTCAGGTGAAGTTCCAACTCCGGCTGATTTGTTTTGCCTCCTGCTGGTAAAGAGTTTCCGGAGGATACTACCCTAGATGGACAGTCTCCCGGATTCCGGGTATACGAGGCTTCTCAAATTTGGGATATCGGGTATACTAAGAGATTGCGGCAGGGGTATCCCCCCTAAATATATCAGTTTTCGCATTTTGACATTTTTAAAGAAGGTAGTTGTAAACTTTATGGAAGTATTTCTACAATTTTGAGATCTTTTAAGTGGTATATTTTGGCATTCTTCAATAACAATCCATTGAAGCGGCTACTGCAACATGGGCTACTTTAAAAATGGACGAACTACTAATTTAAAACCATTATTTTTCAAATAACAACCCATTAAATTAAAATAGTTTTTTAATAAATCTTAGAAAAAACTGGTAATTAATATCATGATAAAACCGATGAACAACTAAATCGTGGACTATAGACCATGGTTTTCCTAAGCAACCCAAGCAAAACCTTAAAATCAAACAAAACATTAAATTGACCCAGATTTTGAGGTTTTGCTTAGGTTGCTTAGGGAAACTAAGGTCTAAAGTCCACGATAAAGGTTATTAGTGAGGTTTATCACAATAATTTACTTAAAAATAATGTTTTTAAAAGATCCATCTTTCCTGTGACCACTTGAATGGGTTGTTCTTAAAGAATGCTGATATTTTTAAAGGATTTAATAAAAAAGAAAAACACAGGGCCCAAGCATACATGGGCAAGTTGGTCCGGAGTGGGGGGGGGGTTTAACCTCAAATTAGGGGGGGGGGTTAAAATCCGAGAAACGCAAAATACCCATATCGTTTTTTTTTTCTGGAGTGCATTTTACCCATATCGTTTTTCGATTTTGAAGGAAAAATAGGTAAAAATATCTAATTTTAGGTCAAAAAGCCCTTTTTATCGGGATTTGAGCTTTTTATTGCTTAAAACATTCATTTTGATCTCAAAACTTAAGTTTGGGGGCAGTTAGAAGTCATTTTAAAGACATTTTTTTTCTTCATTTTTCCAAAATTGGGGGGTTAACTTTTTCTCCCCCCCCCCCAACTTCTGAGTGGGGGGGGTTAAACTCCCCTTCTCAGAATTTGGGGGGGTTAACCCCCCCCCCGTGCCCATGTATGGGCCCAAGTGTATTTACGGGTAAGCAATTCCTGCAAAACAACACAACACATTTACTAAGTAAAGTTAGAATGTAATTAGATAAATTGCATGGTCTTCAATAATTTCGGTCGAAATTATTCATAGACTTCTTTTTTATAGCTAGCTGGTTTAGCTGTACTTGGCGTCGGTGTTCGGACGCTGTTCTATAAACCCGATCCTATATATCTCTGTTACTCCCAAGAACGTACACTCGGTTAATTGCTTACATTCTTATTGGGCGCTGAAATTTTGGCTGCTAATCGTTGGAATTTTGGGATGCGTAGGAGTGGCTAAAGTAAAACATATGCTGCCTTTTATTGGTAATTCTATGTTAATTTTATCAAAAATATATAATACAAGAGAATGTCCGACTGTACACTAATTTTTTGACCAAAATTTTGCGATAAAAGTCGCACTTTTGATTTCGTGTGCGACTTTTCTCCCAAAAATCCGCCATTTTCTGCTCGTGAAAGTTTTTCTGCGCTGGCCATTTTCAACACAGTGTTAGTTTTTCGCAGTGGGGACTGCGACTTCTTTCGCACTCTATGCTGCTTTAATTTGTACTGGCGATTATTTTCACTGCGAGTCTGGCCGCGCAACAAAAAAAAAAACAGACGCTGGTAGTCATTTTCAATCGGAGTAAAACACTTTGAAACTTATTTTATTTAATTTTAAAACGTTGGAAAGTTACTTTATTTTATTAAAACTAAAAACTTTTAATATCTTAAGGTAAAAAAAAACGACTTTTACTCATTTAAACAAAAATTTTGTTTCTGCTTTGTTTTTATTTTTTTTGTTGTGCAGCCCTGATACTCGCAGTGCGAAAATAATCGCAGTGCGAATAAAGCAGCATAGAGTGCGAAAGAAGTCGCAGTCTCCACTGCGAGAAAACTAACACTGTGTAAAATCGCAGCGCGGGAAAACTTGCAGAAAATGGCGGATTTTTGCGAGAAAAGTCGCACACAATTTGAAAGTGCGACTTTCTCTGAAAAATTTTGGTCAAAAATTCAGTGTACAGTCGGACATTCTCTTGTGTTATATATTCTTGATTTTATTAACCATGAAATTTTAAGTTAAAACAGTACTAAAAGAAGAAAAAACTTTTCGAGAAAATCTTTAAATAGGTACTTTTTTATATTAAATTTTTTTCTAAAAACTTTTAACACTTATTCACGTTTTTACACCCTTTTTATACCAGAATATCATAAAAATGAATAATTTATTGGAAAAATTATCACCTAACCTTCTCACGTTAAAAGCAATTTGCTATGGACATTGGACCCCACTTGACCCCCCCTCTAAGTTTCAAAATCTTTCACCCCGGGACTCCTCGACCCCCCAGGACCCCCCCCCCCCCCCCGGCGGTAGATTTTGAAATGTCATTTACCCGGAGAACTCCGCAGCTGCGGTGACCGTGTTTATCTACCTGACTGGTGCACTCCCCCCCCCCCCCGGGGTAAAAACGGGGGGGGGGCAATTCCAAAACGGGCAACTTTTTTGAAAAACGGGCAATAAAACGGGGGGAAGCAGGGGGGGAAGAAAAAAAGAGAAAAAAAGGAGAAAAAAGAGAAAAAAAGAAGGGAAAAAGGGACAAAAAAAGCGGAAATAAGGTAAAAAGGTCTAAAATGGCTTAAAATACATTGAAATAGAAGCAAAAAACATAAAAAAAACGCAGCTGGAGATATTGGTTTAAGTCATGTATCGCCGATTTTTCAGCAGTCAAACAGCTATAAATAACAGGGCCGTACCCAGGGTTTCATTTTGGGAAAGGGGGGGGGGGCTCGGATTGTAGTGTAGTACAAAAAAAATTTGGGGGGGGGGGGGTTTCTTCCCCCCGAAAATTTTTTTGCGGGGGGTAGGTGTCCCAAAAAATAGGTGTCCCGCCCCCCTGGGTACGTCCCTGATAGGCGGCTGGAAAATTTAGGAGGGGGAGGTACATAAATCAACCAATATGATTGTATGATTATGAGCAATATGATAGGGGCGGCCGCCCCCTGGTTACGTGCCTGATAAATAGCAATTTGTTTTGCATTAATTTTAAAAAAAAATAATTTATTGGGCCTCGTATTTCTCGACGCCACTCACACTATTTTTGGCTTAATTTTTTTAGCTTAATAATAGGGGTGTGCTCGGATATCATTTTTTATTTTTGACATTCGCCGATGACGATGCGGATTTTTGGAAGCAGAGAACCGCGGATGCGGTCATAGTAGATCAGACCTGTGCACGGTCTGAAAATGCCCCCCCCCCGTTTTATTGGAGGATTTGCCCCCCCCCCCCGTTTTATTGCCCCCCCCCCCGCCCCACAATGATAAAGTACCCTAAAAATATGACGCCATTTTTGACCTATGATGACGCCATCATCGCGAATTTTTTGCAGTTTTTAGCCTATTTCAATGTATTTTAAGCCATTTTAGACCTTTTTTTACCTTATTTCCGCTTTTTTTGTCCCTTTTCCCTTCTTTTTTTCTCTTTTTTCTCCTTTTTTTCTCTTTTTTTTTCTTCCCCCCCTGCTTGCCCCCCGTTTTATTGCCCCCCCCGTTTCAAAAAAGTTGCCCCCCCCGTTTTGGAATTACCCCCCCCGTTTAAACCCCGGGGGAGGGCAGTGCACAGGTCTGGTAGATGAACACGGTCACCGCAGCTAGGGGGGTTTTACCCCGGGTAAATGACATTTCAAAATCTACCGCCGGGGGGGGGGGGGGGTCCTAGAAGGGGTCGACCCGGGGTGAAAGATTTTGAAACTTAGAGGGGGGTCAAGTGGGGTCCAATGTCCATAGCAAAATACTTTTAAACCATCAAAGGTTTAATAATAGTTTTTTACAAGATAATTACTACATTTTTATGATATTCTGGTATAAAAAGGGTGTAAAAACGTGAATAAGTGTTAAAAGTTTTTAGAAAAAAATTTAATATAAAAAAGTACCTACTAAAGATTTTCTCGAAAAGTTTTTTCTTCTTTTTTAGTACTGTTTTAACTTAAAATTTCATGGTTAATAAAATCAAGAATATATAACACAAGAGAATGTCCGACTGTACACTAAATTTTTGACCAAAATTTTGCAAGAAAAGTCGCACTTTCAAATTGTGTGCGACTTTTCTCGCAAAAATCCGCCATTTTCTGCAAGTTTTCCCGCGCTGCGATTTTTTACACAGTGTTAGTTTTCTCGCAGTGGGGACTGCGACTTCTTTCGCACTCTATGCTGCTTTATTCGCACTGCGATTATTTTCGCACTGCGAGTCGGGCTGCACAACAAAAAAAATAAAAACAAAGCGGAGCAAAAATTTTGTGTTTAAATGAGTAAAAGTCGTTTTTTTTTTACCTTAAGATATTAAAAGTTTTTAGTTTTAATAAAATAAAGTAACTTTCCAACGTTTTAAAATTAAATAAAATAAGTTTCAAAGTGTTTTACTCCATTGAAAATGACTACCAGCGTCTGTTTTTTTTTTGTTGCGCGGCCAGACTCGCAGTGCGAAAATAATCGCAGTGCGAATAAAGCAGCATAGAGTGCGAAAGAAGTCGCAGTCCCCACTGCGAGAAAACTAACACTGTGTTGAAAATCGCAGCGCAGAAAAACCAGCAGAAAATGGCGGATTTTTGCGAGAAAAGTCGCACACAAAATCAAAAGTGCGACTTTTCTCGCAAAATTTTGGTCAAAAATTTAGTGTACAGTCGGACATTCTCTTGTATTATATATTTTTGATAAAATTAACATAGAATTACCAATAAAAGGCAGCATCTGTTTTCTTTAGCCACTCCTACGCATCCCAAAATTCCAACGATTAGCACCAAAATTCCAGCACCGATAAGAATGTAAGCAGTAACGATGTACGTGCTTGTCAGTAACAGAGATATATAATGGCTTTTATAGAACAGCGTCCAAACACCGACGCCAAGTACAGCTAAACCAGCTAGCTATAAAAAAGAAGTCTATGAATAATTTCGACCGAAATTATTGAAGACCATGCAATTTATCTAATTACATTCTAACTTTACTTAGTAAATGTGTTGTGTTGTTTTGCAGGAATTGCTTACCCGTAAATACACTTGGGCCCATACATGGGCACGGGGGGGGGGTTGGGGGGGTTAACCCCCCCCAAATTCTGAGAAGGGGAGTTTAACCCCCCCCCACTCAGAAGTTGGGGGGGGGAGAAAAAGTTAACCCCCCAATTTTGGAAAAATGAAGAAAAAAAATGTCTTTAAAATGACTTCTAACTGCCCCCAAACTTAAGTTTTGAGATCAAAATGAATGTTTTAAGCAATAAAAAGCTCAAAAATGCAATAAAAAGGGCTTTTTGACCTAAAATTAGCGTATTTTTACTTATTTTTCCTTCAAAATCAAAAAACGATATGGGTAAAATTTACTCCAGAAAAAACGATATGGGTATTTTGCTTTTCTCGTATTTAACCCCCCCCCCCCCTAATTTGAGGTTAAACCCCCCCCCACTCCGGACCAACTTGCCCATGTATGCTTGGGCCCTGTGTTTTTCTTTATTAAATCCTTTAAAAATATAGGCATTCTTTAAGAACAACCCATTCAAGTGGTCACAGGAAAGATGGATTGTTTAAAAACGTTATTTTTTAAGTAAATTATGGTGATAAAACTCACAAATAACCTTTATCGTGGACTTTAGACCTTAGTTTCCCTAAGCAACCTAAGCAAAACCTCAAAATCAAGTAAATTTAATGTTTTGTTTGATTTTAAGGTTTTGCTTGGGTTGCTTAGGAAAACCATGGTCTATAGTCCACGATTTAGTTGTTCATCGGTTTTATCATGATATTTTTTTAAATTTACGAGTTTTTCTAAGATTTATTAAAAAACTATTTTAATTTAATGGGTTGTTCTTGAAAAATAATGGTTTTAAATTAGTAGTTCGTCCATTTTTAAAGTAGCCCATGTTTCCGGTGACCACTTGAATGGATTGTTCTTGAAGAATGCCAAAATATACCATTTAAAAGATCTCAAAATTGTCAAAATCTTTCCATAAAGTTTACAACTACCCTTCTTTAAAAATGTCAAAATGCGAAAACTGATATATTTGGGGGGATACCCCTTCCGCAAATCTTTGGTATACCCGATATCCCAAATTTGAGAAGCCTCGTATACCCGAGAATCCGGGAGACTGTCCATCTAGGGTCGTCTCCTCAGGAAACTCTTTACCAGCAGGAGGCAAAACAAATCAGCCGGAGTTGGAACTTCACCTGAGATTCGATGCACATGGGCACCGGGACGGGGGCATAGGTGGGCGGGGGGGGGGATTGGGGGTTATCAGACCTGTGCACGGTCTGGAAATGCCCCGCTTTATTGGAGGATTTGCCCCCCCCCCCCGCGGAAAAATGAAAAAGTACCCAAAAATTATGACGTCATTTTTTTAATCTATTATGACACCATCATCGCGAAATTTTAGCAGTTTGTTTTAATGCATTTTAAGCCATTTCAGACTTATTTTTTACCTTATTTTCGCTTTTTTGTCCCTTTTCCCCTTTTCTTTCTTTTTTCTCTTTTTTTACATTCTCCCCTCCTTGACCCCCACCGTTTTAAAAAAGTTGTCTCCCCGTGCCTTCCGTTTTGGAATTCCCCCCCCAATAAAACCCAGGGGAGGGGGGCAGTGCACAGATCTGGGTTATACCCCCAAAAAGTTCGACAACTGCCGACACCCCCCCCCCCCTAAAATTTGAGGGTACCCAGGACATTCCCCCCTAAAATTTGGAGGGTCCCATCCCAGTACTAAAAACACTAAAAATGGGCTATTTGTAGTGGTATACCCCAAAATTTTTTTGGGACAACCCTCCCCCAAATTTCAAGGGTCGAGTATACCGTTCATACATAAGCATAGGGAGGGGAGCATAGATGTTTTTGGGGGGGGGACAGAGGGGTGCACCCCCCCCCTAGAGCCAAAATTTTGGACCCCCCCCCTGGAAAAAATCCAGGGGCCCCCCCCCAAGCTCAAGAGCGGTCCAACCTACCCCCCCCCCTGGAAGGCTGGACCCCCTCCCCCCCCTCCCCCAACCAATTTGGAAGATATTTTTTATTTACTGTCAAAAACACAGGTTTTTAGTTAAAAACAGTGTTTAAATACACTTTTTAGGCCTAAATAGGCTGTTTTAATACATAAAATTCAATATTAGACCTAAAAACACTTAAATTATTGAGTTTAAAAAATTTTGCTGAAAAATTGGACCCCCCTGACCCCCCCCAACCTCTGAAATCTCGCACCCGGCGTCGCCCCCCCCTCAAAAGCCAGGGGGGGTCCGGACCCCCCTGTACCCCCCCCCCTAAAAAATTTTGGCCTTCCACCCGGGGGTGGACCCCCCCTAGCGGACCCGACCAAAAACATCTATGGAGGGGAGGTAGGGTGGGTTCAACCCCCCTAGCCACGAAATTTCGGACTCCCCCAGGAAAAAATTTAGGGCCCCCTTCCCCCAAATTTTGACACCCTAGCCCCTTCTAGAATTCTAAATTGACCCTCTCCCACCTTCCGAGTTAAATTTTGGGTATGAATTTAGGTCAGAATTTATTCTCACAAACACGGTTTTGTAGTAAAAAACAGTACTTTTGTACTCGTTCTATACATAAATAGCCTATTTTAGTATATAAAATTCTTTATAAGTGCTAAACAACTTAAATAAATGATTTAATGTGACTTTGTTTGGAAACCGGAGCCCTTCTGACACCCTATGGATTTCAAACTGGTCTACCCCGGGTCAACCCCCCCTAAAAGGCTAGGATGGGGGGTACGGACCCCCCTGGATCCCCCTTCTAGCTTTCAATAGGCCATTTACCCGCGGTAGCCACCCCCCAAGCTTGCCGGTCCATGCTTATGCATGACCCCTCCCCCCCCAAAAAAAACCGGAGAGGGTACCCACCTATGGGGGGGGTTGGGGGAGTCCTCAGCCCCGGGTTTGCATGAAGGGATAAGCGCAAAAACACAAAACTCGGATTTTATATATGGGTAAAAAAGAGGAGTTTAGTCTTTTTCGAAACAAAAGTGTTAACGGCAACTAACTAGGCTATTAAGTTACTGCCTACCTTCCTGCCAGAAACCGTATGGATAACATAAGAAATTCAGGCACAAATTGTTAATAAAATGCAATTATATAAATTAAAAAAGCCGACATACAGAAAACAAGAAATTCAACACAAAAACGCCAGATTTAAGGAAATGAACCCTGGAGCAGCCATCATCCTTGTAGGGTCTGAACGATTCTTCACCATCTACAAATTAATAGACAAAACTATAAGCATTGCTGCCCAAACGTTGTAGCCATTCTTACCCTCCAGGATTATGTTTCAATACATTTTAAACGGTAAGTGAGTTTTTGAATTCCTACCGATTTTAAGTTGATTCAAGTTGAAATATGGTTAAAGTTATTCGTACGCATTTTTGGGCTATTTTTAACGCTTTAAAAGTTTTGAATAAAAAAACTGACTTTAGATGGAAACTTTTGACAAATAATCGATGGAACTACGAACCAATTATTCACAATTTAGCACGAAAATGCGGCGCCAGCTTTGGAACAACTCCCTACTATGATAAATAGAAAAAACAAAAACCAAGCGCTGGGGGTGGTTGGGTACCCAACCTACGACGCTTTTCCCCAAAACCAACAACGCGTTGAAATGCAGATGCGGGGCTTCAAATTATGGTGTCGGGGATCCGAATTCTTTCTTTGATAATAATTGAAACATTTTTCCCCCTGAATTTAAAAAAAGGTTAGAAAAGCTATTTAGGGACGTAGCCAGAATTTCATTCTTTTTTCCCGGGGGGCGGATAGTAGTACAAACAAAATTTCGGGGGGGGGGGGGGGGGGGAAATTCCCCTTAACTTGTTTTTTGAAAACGTTAAAAAAGCAGGGATAAATGTATAAAGCTGTATAATACTCGTTTTTTGGCCTAAAAACCTATTATAGAACCAATATTTTCAGCTGGTAACATGTTTCTTAAATGAAAATTACATAAGAAAATATTGGTAAAAGAGAATGGGATTTTGACAAAAAAGGAATTTAGAGACGTTGGTTTCAGACCTCTTGGCTAAACCCACATCGTAACCGGAACTACATAATCTATCTCGGCTTCACGTTTTTCAGGTACCTACCGATATGAAAAAATCCGAGCCAATGTCACAACGGTAGGAAAATTTAGGAGGGGGAGAGGTACATTAAATCAACGAATATGATTGTTTCTAATTTCCTTTCTGGTGTAGTACTTATTACTTAATAAAAATGATCGGTCTAACTCTGAAATAACAATAACATCAGCATCAGGCAACATAAATAACGAGATATATATGTATGTATACTATAGAAAGTGACTGCTTAGCGAAAGCGAAAGCTGAAAAAACTTTACTTCGGTCCAATCGGCCCCTAAAATTATTTTAAAATTTGTGCGCTTAGTGATGAAGCTAGGCACTAAGAAAATTTTGAATTTTTAGCCTCTGACAGTCCTTAGTTTTACCATCCGGCGAATTATCTTTTTTTTTTTTTGGCGGCTGCCTTCCCCCGACCAACCACTATCCTTATTTTTCCTCCTGTCCGACCGTTTGGGGGGGCGGCCGCCCACCCGCGGCTATGTCCCTGAAATCATTATCTCTCTATAAAAATACCCAACCAATGACCGTGCATTTTCAAACTCTTGTCAGATTAATATAATTTTACTTAATAAAAAATCAAATCAATGAAAGATAAATATCCTCCGGCACAATAACGATTTTCATGGTAAAACTTAAAAAATAGTTAGTACTAAAAGTGGCAAGCAAAAAAATTAGTGTATAACTTTTCCTTGGCGGCGTAGCGCTTGTACAATAATAAACGTATCATATAATACGGGTGTGAGCGTTATTCCAAAACTGTTTTTACTTTAAAAACAATGAGTAATTTACAAAGGCGCGCAAGGTATGTTAACCTTTAGAACAAAAACATTAGAGGCATTTAGAAAAATTACGCGCGCTGACTCAGTGGAACCTAAAACGCACCAAAGAAGTATTATTTTGCATCCAAACCTCTTTTTTTCTGGAGCCGAAAGTATTAAAACAGCCAGATCCAGTCAAACATCAACAAAACAACTTAATATCGGATTTTTGCGATTGCGAGCTAGAGTCATGTCAAGTTATTATACACAGGCCTTATTATCCGACGGCACACACACAAACACATAAAATTTAATTTCTTTAGCGGCTAGTTTAAGTAATTACGTGAAAAGCGGATAAATTAAACTGTACGTAATGCAGACCTGTGCACTGCCCCCTGGGGGTTTTATCGAGGGGGGCAATACCAAAACGGGGGGCGACGGGGGGCACCTTTTTGAAACAGGGGGGCAATAAAACGGGGGGGCAAGCAGTGGAGAAAGAAAAAAAAAGAGAAAAAAGAAAGGAAAAGGGACAAAAAATAAGTGAAAATAAAGTAAAAAATAGGTCTAAAATGGCTTAAAATTAAAATAGGCTAAAAACTGCAAAAATTTCGCGACGATGGCGTCATAATAGGTAAAAAATGACGTCATAATTTTTGGGCACTTTTATATTTTTCCGCAGGGGGGGGGGGGCAATAAAACGGGAGGGGCGGAGAGGAGGGCAAATTCTCCAATAAAGCTGTGGGGGGCATTTCTAGACCGTGCACAAGTCTGGTCATGTGTTAGCATCCTAAACAAGTTACATGAAAACACCTTATTTTTCCTAAGTACAAGTTAAATTTAACCACCAAGCTGAGCTTTAATATAATTATATTTTTATTATTTAATCGTGTTGTGTACATATTTTTATTCAAAAAATACGTGTAATTTTTT
>JASAMX010015133.1:0-36107 GCA_030248175.1 Microlaimidae sp. YZB2_3
AGCTCCGCCTTATTTTTTCACTAAAATCATAAAAAATAATCTACTATAATAAGTGAGTATAAATTAGTGATGCCATAGATTATTTTGTCAAAATTTTTTTGTAAATTTGTAAATTGTCTTAAAATTGCAAAAAAAAAAACTTTAAATGTATTTTGAAATCGCCCATTTAAGGGGGTGGAGCTCCGAAGCTGCTCCGCTTTAAATTGCCAGAGTTCCTAGCACAATATTGAAGATTACGAACATCACTAATGTATAATCTATTTGTGTGTGATGTAAACAGAAAATTTACATTCTTATGTGCAACTTTTCTTCAAACGTTTGGTAACAAAAACTCACAATTTTATTGTACAGCGGGAAATTCTTTGAGTATCTGTTCTTACTCCTATCACACGAATTGCTTTAATAGGTGCCAATATGCTTGATTTCATATTTTAGAACAAATCGAGTGCAGATAAAATTGCGAGAAAATCTGTAGCGACACCGGACGATGTAATCCAATACAACCCGCTGTCCACTGACAGAACAGACGTTGACAACAACCGCTCACTTAATTTATCTCCGCCCCTTTTGGAGCCGAAAATGACCGAAAAAGTGCACCAACTCGACTCCGACTTTTTATCGGCCGACGGGAAATCATCAGGTCAGAAGGCTTTCGGTCCTAATAAAAATTCGGACCCGCTCTCGGGATTAAAAGAGTGCGAGAACAACCGTCCGTCGTCATCGGAAAGAAACATAAAATCGCGTGCGGTCGCGGGCGACGCAGGCAACCGCGCTCCTCCTTTGAAAAAGGCGGGATTCGACCTGTTCGAAGACGAGGATTTAGGCGGAGGGGCGTCATTGGGTTCAGGGACTCAACTTTACGACGCAACTAACAACTCGAAAACGAAAAAGCGGGTTATTTCCTCTGCAGGAGAGAGAAAGTCGGATAAGGAAAAAAATCCGGTGAGTGAACCAACGGACGACACTTCAAATAAGAAGGATTCTCATCGCATCTTGCCAGACGAACAAACAAATGATAATGTAAGAATTATGTCTTATACTCATACATGAACAAGGAAGAGCAGGCTAAGGTACACTCCCTGGCCTCCAAATTCTGGGGCACCACCTTCCAAATTTTTTCAGCCGGACTCCCCTTTTGAATTTTTAATCTGACCTTCCCATCTCCCCTCAAGATAATTTTGGGTACAATTTTTATTCTATAAATTATACACCCAAACGTCAAATTTTAACAGAAATCAGTTTTTTTACACCCGTTTCACACCTAAATACCACATTTTACGCACTAAATATTCAATAAAACGTATCATATTTCGCTAGAACCCCCTCCCCCCTTTACTACATTTTGAAATGTCATTTACTCGAGGTGAACAAAACAACCCCCCCAACGGGGGTTTAAAAGTTTGGGTTAGGCTAGAAGAACGGAGGACCACAAGCTTTTTTTCTTTTTCTCATCTATAAAGAAAGATGATCCCATCAAATCAACCAATCCTCAGTTTTCGGTCAAAATAATATTATAGGTAAATAAATACTACTGTCATTATAGACCATCCCATCAATCAATGAATCTTTTAAAATTAACTAGTAATTATTGTTTAGGAGAATAAGAAGAACTGTTCACCTACAAGGCAAACGCAGGTCAAATCTAGTTTCGAAAATTCTATAATGGCTGGACTACAGAAAAACGTCCGGGTAACTGTGGAAGGACCGACACCCGGTAATAGTCAGGTAATAATCGTTCCAATTAATTTTTCTTTTCAAAAATGACCTTCGACAAATGACATTCTAGAATAAAAACACTTCGTTTCGGTTAATCTAATATTCGGACTGTAATTGAAAAAGCGACGTCAATTTAGTTTAACTTTTAAGTTGCGCTTGGGAAAAATAAACACGTAGGTAATGTAATGTCATTTTTGAAAAAAAATCAAAAGTGATAAAAAAATATTACGCTGGTCACACTATAAGAAACCGATGAGAACTGATTAAAATATTGTCTAAAGAGCACATCTGCGTCGCCACTTTAAACGCAGTTGCGTCGCGACCATAGGTGGGCAAATTGCCGAATTTTCAGGAATTATATCCATAAAGAATTTTAGGGGGGAAGGTTTGGGGTATCCTCCAAAAATCCCACTCTTTTTAGCGTATTTAATACTGACATTCTTTTTTATGGATACCTACCCTCAAATTTGGGAAATTCTGAGAAACTTAAATTTTATGGATTGCTGCGATACTCCCAAATTTGAGTCGGAATATCAGTTTCAGGAAAAGGTATTAACCACCACAACCTCCCACCCTCCTGCGCATCTATGGTTGCGATATTTTGCGCTGCTTCGACGAAATTCTATACGCCCCCCTATCATAGGTGGGCAGCCTCCCGGATTTTTTTTGGGGTATACCGACCCCCGATATTTGGGGGGAGTCCCAAAAAAAATTTTGGGGTACACCTCAAATAACCCAGTTTTTAGCATTTTTAGTACTGGGACTCCTCAAATTTTAGAGGGGTTTTCGAGGTATCATCAAATTTTAGGGGGGTGTCGGCCATAGGTGGGCAGCCTCTCGGATTTTGGGGGGTATAAGGGGGGGGGGTCAAATTTTAGGGGGGGTGTCCGGCAAGACCCAAATCCGGCAAGAGGGGGGGTGTACCCAATATTTCCGCGCTGCCTTAAAATGGGCTTAAAACGCGTAAAAAACGTAAAACAAGCTTATAAATGCTTTAAAACTATGTAAAATTGAAATAAGACCTTTGCAACTTACAAATTTTATTTTTTTAATTCTTTTATTAATATTGTGTTTATATATTCTTATAATTAGATTAGAAATCATAGTTTTTTTTAATAATTACGTAATAATAGAATAATAATATTATTGTCTTGATTATAAAGTCAAGTATCGCAAACTTTTTAATCCATAATCAATCTTATTTTAATTAAAGATTATATACATACATGGGCGTAGCCAGGGGGGTCTAGACCACTCTTTTAGGTCGGCAAAGGGAAAAATTTGGGGTTAGACAGACCCATAGGTGTTTTTGGGGGGGGACAGAGGGGTGCACCCCCCCCCCTAGAGCCAAAATTTTGGACCCCCCCTAGAAAAAAATCAGGGGCCCCCCCCTCCCCGACAAAGCTCGGAAGCGGTCCGGCCTGACCCCCCCTAGCAAGGCTGACCCCCCTACCCCCCGCCACCCGACCCATTTGGTAGTATATTTTTTTATTTACTGTCAAAAACACGGGTTTTTAGTTAAAAACAGTGTTTAAATACACTTTTTAGGCCTAAATAGGCTGTTTTAATACATAAAATTAAATATTAGACCTAAAAACACTTAAATTATTGAGTTAAAAAAATTTTGCTAAAAAATTGGACTCCCTTGACCTCCCTAAATTTGAAATATCGCACCCGGGGTGGACCCCCTCCTAAAAGCCAGGTGGTCCGGACCCCCCTGGACCCCCCCCCCCCTAAAAAATTTTGGCCTTCCACCCGGGGGTGGACCCCCCCCCTAGCGGACCCGACCAAAAACACCTATGGACAGACCCCCTCTTTTGCAGTGGCGTACCCAGGATTTCATTTCGGGGGGGGGGGGCGGGCTGGGAGCGCTACTAACCCTGAAGGAGGTCTGGGGGCGGCAGCCCCCCAGATATGGGGGTCTAGGGCATAGGTGGGCAGCCTCTCGGATTTGGGGGGGGTCAAATTTTAGGGGGGTGTCTGGCATGACCCAAATTTTGAGGGGGGTGTACCCAATATTTCCGCGCTGCCTTAAAATGAGCTTAAAACGCGTAAAAAACGTAAAACAAGCTTATAAACGCTTTAAAACTAAAATTAAAATAAAACCTTATTGCAACTTATAAATTTTATTTTTTAATTCTTTTAATAATAATGTGTTTATATATTCTTAGAATTAGATTAGAAATCGTAGTTTTTTTTAATAATTACGTAATAATAGAATAGTAATTATATTGTCTTGATTATAAAGTCAAGCATCACAAACTTTTTAATCTATAATCTTATATTTAATTAAAAGTTATATAGGTACATACATGGGCGTAGCCAAAGCCAGAGGGGTCTAAACCTCCCTTTTGGGTCGGTAAAGGGAAAAATTTGGAGTTCGACCCCACTTTTAGGTTACCAAGGATAAAAATTTGGGGGGTCCAAAACAGTGACGTTGGCGTGCCCAGAATTTCATTTGGGGGAAGGGGCGGTCTGGGGGCCGGCAGCCCCCAGTAATGGGGGGTCTGGGGGGCAAGAGCCCCCAGCGGGGTCAAGGGGCAGAACCCCTTGTCAGGGGGGTCCGGGGGGCAGAATGCCCCCCGAGAGAGAAAATTTTTAATTTAAGGCGCTAAAATACACTAGAAATTTTAATTCCAGATGATGTTTATTACAAAATTTAAGGTTTTTTTATCCCTTTACATTTAAAACAGGTGTTTAAAACGTTAGGTAATAAAAGGTTAATAATGTTTAATTAATGTTTTTTTGAATAATAAAAGAAAAAATGACGTATATCGTCGTTACTACGGCAAAATGAGCCACATTTCGTATAAACTATGCGTGACTGTGACTTATTTTATATTTAAAACAGGACCATGTTTACTACAGAATAAGTCACAGTCACGTGTATTTTATGTAGACATTGGCTCATTTTGCCGTAGTAACGACGATATGACATAAACAAGGTAATAAACACTCCGCGCGCAGCGCGGAAAACTTTTTTAACCTTTTTATAACGCTTAAAAATTTTTCTCTGGGAGGCGAATTTGGGGGGGGGGTGTCCCCGGGTACCCCAAATTTAAGGTGGGGTGTCAGCAAAATCCGAAATTTTGGGGGGGGGGGTATAACCCCCCCTGCTCAACTATGGTCTGGGGGGCGGCAGCCCCCCAGATATGGGGGGTCTGGGAAGCGGCAGCCCCCCAGATATGGGGGGCGAGAGCCCCCCAGCGGGGTTAACAGGCGGAGCCCCTTGTCTGGGGAGCAGAATGCCCCCCGGGGGAGAAAATTTTTAATTTAAGGCGCTAAAATACACTTGAAATTTTAATTCCAAATGATACTTATTACAAAATATAAAGTTTCTTATATCTACACATTTAAAACATGTGTTTAAAACGTTAATTAAAGGATAATAGTGTTTATAGTAGTTTTATTAAACTGTATACCTTAACTACTGAACGGGATAATCGATTTGTAATCGAAAAACTAAGATAAATTGTCAATTAACAATTAACTCTTAAATTAAATTAAATTTTTTTTAGTCCTTTTATAACACTTAAAAATTTTTCTCCGGGAGGCGAATTTGGGGGGGTGTCCCCGGGTACCCCAAATTTAGGGGGGGTGTCAGCAAAATCTGAAATTTTGGGGGGTATAACCCCCCAACCCCCCCCCCTCCTGCCCACCTATGGTGTCGGCTATAATCGAGATTTTTCGGGTGGTATAAACCCCCCAACCCCTGCCCACCTCTGGCGCCTATATCTTGCAGAATTGTAATTCCGTTGGTTAGTCGGGTCTCTATTTGTTTGGTTTAAACATATATATTTAAAAGTCTTTAAACAATTTTAAAACAATATTGTTTGAAAATGTGGCTGCCAGTAGCGCACCGAGCAAACGTATTATAATATTTTTTTTAAAAAACAGGTAAATTCTGTGTTAGATGTAAATACTGCAGCAAATTGTGATATTGGAGATCCATTCAATGCTTCTTTTCAAACCTTGCCTAGTGTTGCAAAGGTATGGGTTATTTTTTTTTATTCTATTTATAATTAGGCAATCTCTCTCTGCCCTAATGTTTGTATATTATGTGTTACTTCAGGTTTTTTTCGACTATTGAAAAACAAAATAAACTTAAATTTCTATTTAAATGACAATAGAATTTCTGTTACTTCTCAGTAAAAGCCAAACTGTTTAAAAAAATTTAAACTCTAGTTTGATTTTTTAAACTTAAAAAAAACGACACACCACGAGCTTGGTCATTATTACCAAGGTAACCAGCCAATTTAAGCAGCACATGGCGATGGTCCTCTTAAACTCACTAATCTACGTAAAAAACCATAGCTGGGGATAAAGGATTGAAGGTTTTCCTTCGATTGAAAGATGCAACGTTTGAAATTTAACCCCCGTCCAAAATTTAAAAAAAAACTGAAGTCGCTGCGCTTCCTCCCCTTTTCCCCTATATTTTTTCTGAAGGGACTAATCTCTAAATTTTTTCCAGTGGTACTGTAGAAATAACAAATGAATTTTTCGTTACCAAAATTAAAGACGACCAAAGATTATGGGGATGAGTACATGGGTATGTATGGGCAAGATAACTTGGACCCTTGATTTAGGTGAAAAAAAATTTCAAAAAAAATTGAATATTCATTTTAACTGCAATTTAGACTAGACCAAAGCCAAATTCTGGACGAAAACTACCCACTCGAATAACGGATCGCTCGCAAACTTCAGTCGACACTTCAACCAGAAACGACAAAAGGTTTACGTCTTCAGATTCAGGGTCAAAATTTACTGCGACTTCTTCTTCTTCTGCTATTTCCGAGGAATCTGTATCAAGTAAAATCAAAATTACCAAAATACTTAATTTTAAACGAATAATGTTCGATTGTATTTTTTTATTAGTTAGCATTTCTTAATTGCAGTTTAGCATTTTCTTAATTAAATTCTAAAATACATTTTTGATTCAGTAAAACAATTGACATAGCAATGTTAATTAAGACAACTATTGCTTGGCATGGCCAAGGCCGTGTTTAAAGAAGGGGGGATGGGGACTTATCTCCCTCAAGTAAGGTTCCCCCCTTTCTTTTACAAAAATTTGAGAAAATAGTTTTTTCCATAAAAGTTACTCTGTGGCATATTTGTGCATAAAAACGCAAAAAAATCCAAATTTTTCTGCTTCTCAGTCATTGTTCAATAATATGATAGGTACCAATTTCTAGATTTTACTTAATCGGTGAATAAATTGTATTATTTGTAGCGAAAAGTCGTGTTCTTCGTATATAACATTACTAAATCCAGTTTAAAAAATATTCAATAATTGCATTATATTGCATTGCGTTGCAATTATTCCTCAACCGTTATTTAAAATTACTATAAACCTGCTAGTAATCGCGTGATTAAGATGTACGCAGCCACCCCTACCCCCAAATACAGCGAAGCTAGATTTTTTTTAATTTTAGAAGAGAAAAAATTTGTTTTGATATAATTTAGTTGAGAAACATTCCTGATGCATTCCAAAAGTATATAAACAGCAAAAACCCAAAAAAATTCCCGCTACGCGGAAAGCTTTAGTGGCCTTATGGCTTTTAATAATCAAGCAAGGCATATACATTTTTAAACCATTATAAATAATAAATTAAACTTTTATCAATGCTTTTACATATTTAAAAAAAATTACATTATTTATTTGAAATTTAAAGTGATAAAATCACGTGTAAAACGATCTATAAATTAAATTATTGAAGTTTTCTTTAATTTTATACCTTACATTTTTAATATTTTGTTATTAAATAAACTTTTTCCAGTGTGTTTTGGTACCTTAAATAAAATTTTTTCCCGGGGTTCATTCTGCCCTCCCCGACCCCTTGACAAATAGCTCTGCCCCTTAACCCTGCTGGAGGTTTCCAACCCAGACCCCTTCAGGGTTAATTCTCCCCCCGGTTAAATTTTCGAATTTAAAATTTTTAAAAAGATTTCCAATAGTGGTTTTTGACATACTTTCAAAAAAATTTCCGGGGAGGGGGCTGGCGTCCCCAGACCCCTCTTAGTTAGGGGTGCTTCCGCTTCCACCAAACACCCCGAGCAGCTGCCTTTCATGAGGTACCATAGGTGGGCAAGGGGTTATACCCCCCCCCCGAAAAAATCCCGATTATAGTCGACACTGCCCGCCCCCCTAAAATTTGGGGGTACCCCGCCCCGGACACCCCCTAAAATTTGGGGGTCCCCGTCCCAGTACTAAAAACGCTAAAAATGGGGTATTTGAGGTATACCCAAAAAAAATTTTGGGGACTACCCCCCCAATTTCGGGGATCGGGTATATCCCCAAAATCCGGAAGACAGTCCACTTATGTGAGGTACTTTAAGTGTGCCCTCCTACCCTACACCCCTGGCTACAGCCCCGTACGCAGACCTCCTCGGGGCATGTATTTGGATTTATTTATAATGGACTATTTAAGTATATCTTCCCTTAAATGAAATCCTGGATACGGCGGTGGTGGCATAATATAGCTTATGTGGCTGGTGGTAATTTTTGCATTTTAAATTATGCTTTGCTGTATTTTTTTGTTTTTCCATTTTGATTTGATTTTATCAGTTTATTCGTTGTTTAGGATTAAGACCGGAAAATATTACTGTTGCAGCCGCTCCCGACGGATTCAAATCTCCGTCGTCATCTGGACTGCTTGATTCGGACGAAGAATTGTTTTTCAGCCCGCCGGGGGCTAAAAATAATACCGCCTCAGAGCTTCCTAAAAGTGACGTAATAAGCGACAGTGACGAATCGTCGCGTGATATCTTCGCCACCCCAACTTCTGCGGAAACCACGCCTTCAGATGGCAAGCGGAGCGCTTTGATCCCCGGTTACGCGATCAACGACGACTCCTCCCAGTTTTCGCCGCTCGCACCATCCAATCAGCGTCGGGACAAAACGGAACAGAAATTCAGCGAGAGGTTGTGGAAAGGGAAAACTTCCCTGGTGGATGAAGAAACTAAAACGATTTCGGAAGATCCCCTCGGGAAATTTAGAAGCGCGGCAGCGGTGTTAGCGGAGGAAACTGAAGAGAAACAACCCGCTGCAGAAAAGCCGGAGAAACCTAAGAGTTCCGCGGGATTATTAGGCGCTCTGGAAAGCGGGAGTTCTGATGACGAGTTATTTCCCGAGATCGACAAAGCGAAAACAACCGATGTGCAAAAGAGCCGAAAAACAAACGATCGCGCAGAAACCAGCGGGAAAAGGAGAGAAATCGATTCCCCTATTTTGGAAGCGGTTTCGACGGGACCAGTTAAAACGGAATCCACCGCAAAAAACACGACGAGCGGAAGTATTTTCGACGATGTAGACGATGAAGAGGACATTTTCGCCGCAGTCTCAACCACTACCGCAACTAGTGTTAAACAAGGAGCCAAGAAATCAACAAAGCTCTTCGAAGATATTGACAAAGACGGTAAGCTAACAAGTCTTTTTATTATCAGACATGAACCTAGCCCGGGAGGTCTTACGGGTTTAGACCCCCCTTTTGGGTGGGCAAAGGTAAAAATTTTGGGTTAGAGTTATTATGGGCAAGTTGGTCCGGAGTGGGGGGGGGGTTTAAAACATACATGGGAACAGGGGGGTTGGGGGGGTTAAGCCCCCCCCCCAAATTCTGATAAGGGGCTTTAAACCCCCCCCCCACTCAGAAGTGGGGGGGAGAAAAGGTTGACCCCCCCCCCCAATTTTGGAAAAATGAAGAAAAAAATGTATTTGAAATGACTTCTAACTGCCTTCAAACTTAAATTTTGAGGTCAAAATGAATGTTTTAAGCAATAAAAAGCTCAAAAATGTTATAAAAAGGGCTTTTTGTCCTAAAATTAGCGTTTTTTTACCTATTTTTCCTTTAAAATCGAAAAACGATATGGGTATTTTGCGTTTCTCGGATCACCCCCCCCCCCCTAATTTGGGGTTTAACCCGCCCGCCCCTTTCCCCCTCCACTCCGGACCAACTTGCCCATGTATGGTTCAAAAGCCAAGAAACGCAAAATACCAATATCGTTTTTATTCTGGAGTGCATTTTACCCATATCGTTTTTCGATTTAAAAAAAAATAGGTAAAAAACGCTAATTTTAGGTACCTAAAAGCCCTTTTTATTGCATTTTTGAGCTTTTGATTGTTTAAAACATTCATTTTAATCTCAAAACTTAAGTTTGGATGCAGTTAGAAGTCATTTTAAAGACATTTTTTTCTTCATTTTTCCAAAATTGGGGGTCAACCATTTCTCCCCCCCCACTTCTGAGTTGGGGGTTAAACCCCCCTTTTCAAAATTAAGGTGGTGGGTAACCCCCCCCCCCGTGCGTGCCCATATATGGGTTAAACGAAAAACGGAAGAGAAGGAAAGGAAAAGAAAAGAAACAACAGGGACCAAAAGGAAGGGGGAAAAGAACGAGAAGAAAGAAAAGGGGGAGAGAAAAGAAACAGAAGAAGAGAGAACGCCCCCCCCCCCAGAGAAAGGGAAGAGGAGCAGGAGAAGGAGAAGAGGAGAAGAGAGGGGGAGAGGGAAAAAAGAAGAAAGAAGAAGGGGGGGGGGGAGGGGAAAAAAAAAGGAAAAGGGAAAGCAGAGGAACCAGGAAACGCCGGGGGGAGAAAGAGAAGCCCCAGAGCAGAGGGACCAGGAAAGCGGGAACACCGAGCAGGGGAGCACAAGAAGGGACGCGGAGAAAGCAAGCCCACCAAAAAAAGCAAAAACAAAAAAAACACAAAAACAGAACCAAACCGAACGACACAAAAGAGAGACGAACGGGAGAGCAGGAAAAAAAAACCCACAAACACAAACACAAAAGGGAGCGCACAACACGAAAGGGAGCGGGGAAGAACACAGAAGGGACAAACAGAAGGGAGCGCAACAAGAACAAAACAGACACAAGAAAGACAAAGAGCCAGGGAGACGCAGAAAAAACCCAACAAAAAAAAAGGGGGGGGAGAGTGAATTTTGGAAAAATGAAGAAAAAAAAAATGTCTTTAAAATGACTTCTAACTGCATCCAAACTTAAGTTTTGAGATTAAAATGAATGTTTTAAACAATCAAAAGCTCAAAAATGCAATAAAAAGGGCTTTTAGGTACCTAAAATTAGCGTTTTTTACCTATTTTTTTTTTAAATCGAAAAACGATATGGGGTAAATGCACTCCAGAATAAAAACGATATTGGTATTTTGCGTTTTGGCTTTTAACCATCATGGGAAGTTGGTCCGGAGTGGAGGGGGGGGGCATAAACCCCAAATTAGGGGGGGGGGGGTGTATCCGAGAAAACGCAAAATACCCATAATTGTTTTTTGATTTTAAAAAATAGGTAAAAAAACGCTAATTTTAGGACAAAAGCCCTTTTTATACTTTTTGAGCTTTTTATTGTTAAAACATTCATTTTGACCTCAAAATTTAAGTTGAAATGGCAGTTAGAAGTCATTTCAAATACATTTTTTTTTTCTTCATTTTTCCAAAATTGGGGGGGGGGGGGGTCAACCTTCTCCCCCCCATTTCTGAGTGGGGGGGGGGGGTAAGCCCCTTCTCAGCATTTGGGGGGGGGCTTACCCCCCAACCCCCCTTCCCATGTATGTTTTAACCCCCCCCCACTCCGATCAACTTCCCATAATAACTCTACCCAAAATTTTTACCTTTGCCCAGCCAAAAGGGGGGTCTAAACCCGTAAGACCTCCCTGGCTAGGTTCATGTCTGATAATAAAAAGACTTGTTAGCTTACCGCTTGTCATATCTTCGAAGAGCTTTGTTGATTTTTTGGCTCCTTGTTTAACACTAGTTGCGGTAGTGGTTGAGACTGCGGCGAAAATGTTCTTCATCGTTTACATCGTCGAAAATACTTCCGCTGGTCGTGTTTTTTTGCGGTGGATTCCGTTTTAACTGTCCCGTCGAAACCGCTTCCAAAATAGGGATTTCTCTCTTTCCCGCTGGTTTCTGCGCGATCGTTTGTTTTTCGGCTCTTTTGCATCGGTCGCTTTCGCTTTGCTCATCTCGGGAAATAACTCGTCATCAAACTCCCGCTTTCCAAGCGCCTAATAATCCCGCGGAACTCTTAGGTTTCTCCGCTTTTCTGCAGCGGGTTGTTTCTCTTCAGTTTCCTCCGCTAACACCGCTGCCGCGCTTCTAAATTTCCCGAGGGTATCTTCCAATCGTTTTAGTTTCTTCATCCACCAGAAGTTTTCCCTTTCCACAACCTCTCCTGAATTTCTGTTCCGTTTTGTCCCGACGCTGATTGGATGGTGCGAGCGGCGAAAACTGGGGAGGAGTCGTCGTTTATCGCGTAACCGGGGATCAAAGCGCTCCGCTTGCCATCTGAAGGCGTGGTTTCGGCAGAAGTTGGGGTGGTGAAGATATCACGCGACATTCGTCACTGTTGCTTATTACGTCACTTTTAGGAAGCTCTGAGGCGGTATTATTTTTAGCCCCCGGCGGGCTGAGAAACATCTTTGTCCAATCAAGCAGTCCAGATACGACGGAGATTTGAATCCGTCGAGCGCCGGCAGTAATATTTTCCGTCTTAATCCTAAACAACGAATAAACTATAAAATCAAATCAAAATGAAAAACAAAAAAATACAGCAAATTGAAGGGGTCTGGGCTGGAACCCTCTAGCAGGGTTAAGGGGCCGAGCTTTTTGTAAAGGGGTCGGGGGGAGGGCAGAATGCCCCCCGAGAAAAAAATTTATTTAGGCACCCTAACACTGGAAAAGTTTATTTAATTACAAAATAATAAAAAAAGTAAGGTATAAAATTAAAGAAAATTTCAATAAATTAATTTATTGATGGCTTATCCATAAAGCGTGATTTTATCACTTTAAATTTCAAATATTTTTGTTTTTTTAAAATATTTAAAATCATTGATAAAAGTTTAATTTATTATTTATATTTTTTTTTTTTTTTTTTTTTTTTTTTTTTTTTTTTTTTTTTTTTTTTTTTTTTTTTTTTTTTTCAGGAACGTTCTCAACTAAATTATATCAAAACAAATTTTCTTTTAAATTAAAATTGAGCTTCGCTGTATTTGGGGTAGGGGTGGCTGCGTACATCTTAATCATGTGATTACTAGCAGGTTTATAGTAATTTTAAATAACGTTCAGGAATAATTGCAACGCAATGCAATATAATGCAATTATTGAATATTTTTTAAACTGGATTTAGTAATGTTATATACGAAGAACACGACTTTTCGCTACAAAGAATACAATTTATTCACCAATTAACTAAAATCTAAAGAAATTGGTACCTATCATATTATTGAACAATGACCGCAGAAGCAGAAAAATTTGGATTTTTTTGCGTTTTTATGCACAAATATGCCACAAGGGTAACTTTTATGGAAAAAACTATTTTCTCAAATTTTGTAAAGAAGAAACTTACTTGAGGGAGACAAGCCCATTTTTCTTTAAACACGGCCTTGGCCATGCCAGAATAGTCGTCTTATTAACATTGCTATGTCAATTGTTTTACTGAATTGGATGATTTTAAGAATTAATTAAGAAAATGCTAAACTGGAATTAAGAAATGCTAATGATAAATACAATCTAAAACATTATTCGTTTAAAATTAAAGTATTTGTAATTTTGATTTTACTTGATACAGATTTCTTGGATAGCAGAAGAAGAAGAAGTCGCAGTAAATTTTGACCCTAATCGTAGACGTAAACCTTTTGTCGTTTCTGGTTGAAGTGTCGACTGAAGTTTGCGAGCGATCCGTTATTCGAGTGGTAACTTTCGTTGAGGGATAATTTGGCTTTGGTCTAGTCTAAATTGCAGTTAAACGCAATATTCAATTTTTCTGAAATTTTTTCTTCACCTAATGATAAGTGTCGAGTTATCTTGCCCATACATACCCATGTACTCATCCCCATAATCTTTGGTCGTCTTTAATTTTGGTAACGAAAAATTCATTTGTTATTTCTACAGTACCACTGGAAAAAATTTAGAGATTAGTCCCTTCAGAAAAAATATAGGGGAAAAGGGGAGGAAGCGCAGCGACTTCAGTTTTTTTTAAATTTTGGACGGGGGTTAAATTTCAAACGTTGCATCTTTCAATCGAAGGAAAACCTTCAATCCTTTATCCCCAGCTATGGTTTTTTACGTAGATTAGTGAGTTTAAGAGGACCATCGCCATGTGCTGCTTAAATTGGCTGGTTACCTTGGTAATAATGACCAAGCTCGTGGTGTGTCGTTTTTTTTAAGTTTAAAAAATCAAACTAGAGTTTAAATTTTTTTAAACAGTTTGGCTTTTACTGAGAAGTAACAGAAATTCTATTGTCATTTAAATAGAAATTTAAGTTTATTTTGTTTTTCAATAGTCGAAAAAAACCTGAAGTAACACATAATATACAAACATTAGGGCAGAGAGAGATTGCCTAATTATAAATAGAATAAAAAAAAATAACCCATACCTTTGCAACACTAGGCAAGGTTTGAAAAGAAGCATTGAATTATTCTTTGATATTATAATTTGCTGCAGTATTTACATCTAACACAGAATTTACCTGTTTTTTAAAAAATATTATAATACGTTTGCTCGGTGCGCTACTGGCAGCCACATTTTCAAACAATATTGTTTTAAAATTGTTTAAAGACTTTTAAATATATATGTTTAAACCAAACAAATAGAGACCCGACTAACCAACGGAATTACAATTATGCAAGATATAGGCGCCAGAGGTGGGCAGGGGGTTGGGGGGTTTATACCACCCGAAAAATCTCGATTATAGCCGACACCATAGGTGGGCAGGAGGGGGAGGTTGGGGGAGTTATTATACCCCCCAAACTTTCAGATTTTGCTGACACCCCCCACCTAAATTTGGGGTTCCCAGGGACACCCCCTCAAATTCGCCTCCTGGAGAAAAATTTTTAAGCATTATAAAAGGACTAAAAAAAATTTAATTTAATTTAATAGTTAATTGTTAATTGATCACTCAGTTTTTCGATTACAAATCGATTATCCCGTTCAGTAGTTAAGGTATACAGTTTAATAAAACTACTATAAACACTATTATCCTTTAATTAACGTTTTAAACACATGTTTTAAATGTGTAGATATAAGAAACTTTATATTTTGTAAGAAAGATCATTTGGAATTAAAATTTCAAGTGTATTTTAGCGCCTTAAATTAAAAATTTTCTCCCCCGGGGGCATTCTGCTCCCCAGACAAGGGGCTCCGCCTGTTAACCCCGCTGGGGGGCTCTCGCCCCCCATATCTGGGAGGCTGCCGCTTCCCAGACCCCCCATATCTGGGGCTGCCGCCCCCAGTACTATATAAAGTTGAGCAGGGGGGGGGGTTATACCCCCCCCCCGAAATTTCGGATTTTGCTGACACCCCACCTTATGTTTGGGTACCCGGGACACCCTCTAAATTGCCTCCCAGAGAAAAATTTCTAAGCGTTATAAAAGGTTAAAAAAAAATTTTTCATGCGCTGCGCGCTGAGACTGTTTACTACCTTGTGTTCATATTATCATTGTCGTTACTACGGCAAAATGAGCCAATGTCTACATAAAATACACGTGACTGTGACTTACTCTGTAGTAAACATGGTCCTGTTTTAAATATAAAATAAGTCACAGTCCAGCATAGTTTATACGAAATGTGGCTCATGTTGCCGAAGTAACAACAAAATATACGTCATTTTTTCTTTTATTATTCGAAAAAACATTAATTAAACATTAATAATATTTTGATTACCTAACGTTTAAACACCTGTTTTAAATGTAAGGTATAAAAAACCTTAAATTTTTGTAATAAACATCATCTGGAATTAAAATTTCTAGTGTATTTTAGCGCCTTAAATTAAATATTTTTTCATCCGGGGGGCATTCTGCCCCCTGGACCCCCCTGACAAGGAGTTTTGCCCCTTGACCCCGCTAGGGCGCTCTTGTCTCCCAGACCCCCCATTACTCGGGGGCTGCCGGCCCCCAGACCGCCCCTTCCCCCAAATGAAATTCTGGGCACGCCAACGTCACTGTTTTGGACCCCCCAAATTTTTATCCTTGGTAACCTGAAAGTGGGGTCGAACTCCAAATTTTTCCCTTTACCGACCCAAAAAGGGAGGCTAGACCCCCTTGGTTTTGGCTACGCCCATGTATGTACCTATATAACTTTTAATTAAATATAAGATTATAAATTAAAAAGTTTGTGATGCTTGACTTTATAATCAAGACAATATAATTACTATTCTATTATTACGTAATTATTAAAAAAAACTACTATTTCTAATCAATTTAAGAATATATAAAATTATTATTATTAAAAGAATTAAAAAATAAAATTTATAAGTTGCAATAAGGTTTTATTTTAATTTTCATTTTTAAAGCGTTTATAAGCTTGTTTTAAGTTTTTTACACGTTTTAATACTAATTTTAAGGCAGCGCGGAAATATTAGGTACAGGGGAACCCCCTCAAAATTTGGGTCATGCCAGACACCCCCCTAAAATGTGACCCCCCCCCACAATCAGAGAGGCTGCCCCCCTATTTTTGCCTCTAGACTTTTTTCCCATTTTTTTTTTTTTGGGGGCTGCCACCCCAGACCCCCCACTTCAGGGTTAGTAGCGCTCCCAGACCGCCCCCCCCCCCCGAAATGAAATCCTGGGTACGCCACTGCGAAAAAGAGGGGGTCTGTCCATCGGTGTTTTTGGTCGGGTCGGCTAGGAGAGGAAGTCCACCCCCGGGTGGAAGGCCAAAATTTTTTAGGGGGGGGGGGGTCCAGGGGGGTCCGGACCCCCCTGGCTTTTCCGGGGGGATCGACCCCGGGTGCGAGATTTCAAATTTTAGTGGAGATCAGGTGGGTCCAATTTTTTAGCAAAATTTTTTTTTAACTCAATAATTTAAGTGTTTTTAGGTATCATAGTTTTAATTTTATGTATTAAAACAGCCTATTTAGGCCTAAAAAGTGTATTTAAACACTGTTTTTAACTAAAAACCCGTGTTTTTGACAGTAATAAAAAAATATATTCCAAATTGGTCGGGAGGGGGCCAGGGAGGTCAACCTTGCGGGGTCACGCCGGACCGCTCTCCGAGCTTTGTGAGGGGAGGGGGGGCCCCTAGATTTTTTTCTAGGGGGGGGGTCCAAAAATTTTTGGCTCTAGGGGGGGGTGCGCCCTGTCCCCCAAAAACACCTATGGGTCTGTCTAACCCCAAATTTTTCCCTTTGCCGACCTAAAAAATAGTATGAGACCCCCCTGGCTACGCCCATGTATGTATATAATCTTTAATTAAAATAAGATTGTATACAATTAAAAATTTTGCGATACTTGACTTTATAATCAAGACAATAATATTATTATTCTATTATTACGTAATTATTACAAAAGATTATAATTTATAATCTGATTTGTAAGAATATATAAACACAATATTAATGAAGGAATTAAAAAAATAAAAATTGCAAGTTGCAAAGGTCTTATTTCAATTTTACATAGTTTTATAGCATTTATAAGCTAGTTTTACGTTTTTTACGCGTTTTAAGCCCATTTTAAGGCAGCGCGGAAATATTGGGTACACCCCCCCTCAGAATTTGGGTCTTGCGGTACAACACCCCCTAAAATTTGACCCCCCCTTTATCTCCCAAAATCCAAGAGGCTGCCCACCTATGGCCGACAACCCCCTAAAATTTGATGATGCCTCGAAAACCCCTCTAAAATTTGAGGAGTCCCAGATTACTAAAAATGCTAAAAACTGAGTTATTTGAGGGTGTACCCCAAATTTTTTTTGGGTTTTGCCCCAAATATAAGGAGGTCGGTATGCCAAAAGAATCCGGGAGGCTGCCCACCTATGATAAGAGAGCATATGCAACTTCGTCGAGGCAGTGCAAAATGTGCGCAACGGCATAGATGCGCAGGGAGGTGGGAGGTTGTGGTGGTTAATACCTTTTCCTGAAACTGATATTCCGACTCAAATTTGGGAGTACCGCAGCAATCCATAAAATTTAAGTTTCTCTGAATTTCCCAAATTTGAGGGTAAGGTATCCATAAAAAAGAATGTCAGTATTTGATACACTAAAAAATAGGATTTTTGGAGGATACCAAACCTTCCCCCCTAAAATTCTTTATGGATATAATTCCTGAAAATTCGGCAATTTGCCCACCTATGGTGGCGACGCAACTGCGTTTAAAGTGGCGACGCAGATGTGCTCTTTAGACAATATTTTAATCAGTTCTCATCGGTTTCTTATAGTGTGACCAGCGTAATATTTTTTTATCACTTTTGATTTTTTTTTCAAAAATGACATTACATTACCTACGTGTTTATTTTTCCCAAGCGCAACTTAAAAGTTAAACTAAATTGACGTCGCTTTTTCAATTACAGTCCGAATATTAGATTAACCGAAACGAAGTGTTTTTATTCTAGAATGTCATTTGTCGAAGGTCATTTTTGAAATGAAAAATTAATTGGAACAATTATTACCTGACTATTACGGTGTGGGTCCTTACCACAGTTACCCGGACGTTTTTCTGTAGTCCAGCCATTATAGAATTTTCGAAACTAGATTTGACCTGCGTTTGCCTTGTAGGTGAACAGTTCTTCTTATTCTCCTAAACAATAATTACTAGTTAATTTTAAAAGATTCATTGATTGATGGGATGGTCTATAATGACAGTAGTATTTATTTACCTATAATATTTTTGACCGAAAACTGAGGATTGGTTGATTTGATGGGATCATCTTTCTTTATAGATGAGAAAAAAGAAAAAAGCTTGTGGTCCTCCGTTCTTCTAGCCTAACCCAAACTTTTAAACCCCCGTTGGGGGGGTTGTTTTGTTCACCTCGAGTAAATGACATTTCAAAATGTAGTAAAGGGGGGAGGGGGTTCTAGCGAAATATGATACGTTTTATTGAATATTTAGTGCGTAAAATGTGGTATTTAGGTGTGAAACGGGTGTAAAAAAACTGATTTCTGTTAAAATTTGACGTTTGGGTGTATAATTTATAGAATAAAAATTGTACCCAAAATTATCTTGAGGGGAGATGGGAAGGTCAGATTAAAAATTCAAAAGGGGAGTCCGGCTGAAAAAATTTGGAAGGTGGTGCCCCAGAATTTGGAGGCCAGGGAGTGTACCTTAGCCTGCTCTTCCTTGTTCATGTATGAGTATAAGACATAATTCTTACATTATCATTTGTTTGTTCGTCTGGCAAGATGCGATGAGAATCCTTCTTATTTGAAGTGTCGTCCGTTGGTTCACTCACCGGATTTTTTTCCTTATCCGACTTTCTCTCTCCTGCAGAGGAAATAACCCGCTTTTTCGTTTTCGAGTTGTTAGTTGCGTCGTAAAGTTGAGTCCCTGAACCCAATGACGCCCCTCCGCCTAAATCCTCGTCTTCCAAATTCTCGTCTTCGAACAGGTCGAATCCCGCCTTTTTCAAAGGAGGAGCGCGGTTGCCTGCGTCGCCCGCGACCGCACGCGATTTTATGTTTCTTTCCAATGACGACGGACGGTTGTTCTCGCACTCTTTTAATCCCGAGAGCGGGTCCGAATTTTTATTAGGACCGAAAGCCTTCTGACCTGATGATTTCCCGTCGGCCGATAAAAAGTCGGAGTCGAGTTGGTGCACTTTTTCGGTCATTTTCGGCTCCAAAAGGGGCGGAGATAAATTAAGTGAGCGGTTGTTGTCAACGTCTGTTCTGTCAGTGGACAGCGGGTTGTATTGGATTACATCGTCCGGTGTCGCTACAGATTTTCTCGCAATTTTATCTGCACTCGATTTGTTCTAAAATATGAAATCAAGCATATTGGCACCTATTAAAGCAATTCGTGTGATAGGAGTAAGAACAGATACTCAAAGAATTTCCCGCTGTACAATAAAATTGTGAGTTTTTGTTACCAAACGTTTGAAGAAAAGTTGCACATAAGAATGTAAATTTTCTGTTTACATCACACACAAATAGATTATACATTAGTGATGTTCGTACTCTTCAATATTGTGCTACGGAACTCTGGCAATTTAAAGCGGAGCAGCTTCGGAGCTCCACCCCTTAAATGGGCGATTTTAAAATACATTTAAAGTTTTTTTTTTGCATTTTTAAGACAATTTACAAATTTACAAAAAAATTTTGACAAAATAATCTATGGCATCACTAATTTATACTCACTTATTATAGTAAACTATTTATGATTTTAGTGAAAAAATAAGGCGGAGCTCCGGGGGTTTCTTATGAGCTCGAAAATCGAAATCCCGTTCAGGAGCTCGGAGCTCCTGGGTACATCAGTATTATACGAATAGATTTTACACACATACACTAGATTTCTCTGGCACTATTTCGACAAAAAAATAATTTTTCATAAATTCATACAAAATAACTCCAGCACCTTGATGTGAAATGTATTCTTTTATTATTGTTATGGTCTGCATTTTGTGTTTTTGTAATTGGTATGAAAGTTTTAACATTCATTACGCAATTTCGCCAGGCAATATAACCAGCAAGATATTCTAAAGCTTCAATAAAATAGAAGTATTATTTTTTTAGGTTAAGCTAACTTAATTAAACACTTAAAAAATGATAAAAAAATTATTTTATTCCTTACATTTATTAATTTATCTGTATTATTCTTTCGTGAAGTATTAGAATCAATGAGAGCTTGAAAATCATTTTCATCATCAGAACTATCTTCGAATAAACTCTAAAATAATCAAAATAATTTTAAAAAAGTTTTATAATTTCTTAAGATAAAAACTGATCTAAAGTTTAAGTTAGCTTTTTAACTCGGCCCGTAACATGGAGAAGATATCCTGAAAGGTAGCCTTTTTAAGGTTTGGATTCAGCAAAAATATTCATTACACTTATGCTGGTTGATGCAAACTACGCGGCTAAAATTTTCGCAAAATGAATCAATCTCCTGAACGAATCATGCAACTAGAAAAACCAAAAGTTGGAAGAAAAAAAGCAAAGGTTGATATTGTGACACATACACATAATCGTGTGAAGCTTTTTACCTTCACACGCGCTTTAAAGTGACTAACGTAACGAATTTTACGTTAGTTACTTTAAAGTAACTAACATAACATATTCAGACGTGTGCACTGTTTCCCCGGGGTTTTATTGGGGCAGTGGCGTAGCCAGCGGGGGGGGGGGTGGGGGAGGCGACTGCCTCCTCCCCCGAAATCCGACGAAGCCGGATTTTTTCGTAAAGGGGGACCCTTACGTTTTTTGAATTTTTGGAGAAAAATTTTTTTTCTTAAAATATAACTTTAGAAACATTCCTGATGCGTTCCAAAAACATAAAAATACCCAAAAAGTGTACAATATCATTTATATTAGTTTTTTATTTTCGACGGATTGTACCATTCAATACATATCATACATACATTCAATACATATCATATATGCCTTTGCCTTAGATATTAAAGGCAATACTATATACATGTTAAAACTTATTATGAGATATATAGGTTTAATAATGACCGTTTTAAACGTCCTTCCAAAGGTTTTTAAACTTGTGGAGTAGTCCCCCTTCCCAAAATGAAATCATGGCTACGTCACTGATTGGGGGGAGCGGGGAGGCGATTCCAAAACGGGGGGGGCACGGGGGGAACTTTTTTGATACGAGGGGGGCAATAAAACGGGGGGCAAGCAGGGGAGAAAGAAAAAAAAGGAGAAAAAAAGTAAAAAAGAAGGGGAAAGGGAAAAAAAGGTAAAAAAAGCGAAAATAAGGTAAAAATAGATCTAAAATGGCTTAAAATGCATTGAAATAGGCTACATTACAAGTTTCATTCTTATTTTGTTTAAACTTTTCAACAGATTTAGCTGTTTAATCAGTGCCTGGTTATTTTTGCTTCTACTTCGGGTCATCAGGTCATTGGAAGAAAAATAAAAACTATCTTGCTAATTCTATTAAAATATGAAAATACCGTTTTCTTTCGATGCAAAGAGCCGGAAGACTCCGCCTTTTTCTTTGTAGAACTCTGCAATAACCCCTGATATCCGACGGGTTTTGTATTTTTCTTCGCCACTACCGAAAAAATATCATCCTCTTCATCGTTGTCATAGAACAAAGACGTTGGCTCTAGTTTGTGACGCGTATCGGTTTCCACTTCTGATTTTAATTCTTCCGCACTGAAATGAACATAAATATTATTTTCAAACAAAACGACGCATGTTAAAAAGCCGACTTCTTATAGGGATGGCAGTGGCGTCCCCAGGGGGGGGGGGGAGGCGGCCGCCCTTTTCCGAAAGCGAAATACAAAGCCGTTTTTCGTAAGGTGGGGGCACCCTTACGTTTTTTGATTTTTCGGAAACAAGAAACTTTTTCGTTTATATTAATACTGAAACTTTCCTGGTGCCTTCCTAAAGCATATTAATAGTCAAAAAACCAAAATTTTCCCGCTTTGCGGGTAGTTCCAATTGACACTTTATCTTGTTGTTGTTGTTGTTATTCAACAACAACAACAATAACACTTTATCTTAGTTTTTCGATTAGAAATCAATTATGCCGTTCAAAAATTACGGCGGTCATTTTAAATAAAAGTACTATACTATAAACACCATTAACCTTTTATTAACGTTCTAAACACATATTTTAAATGTATAGGGATAAAAAAAACGGAAATGTTGTAATAAGGACCATCTGGAATTAAAATTTCTAGTATTTTTGCGCCTTGAATTTAAAATTTTTCCCTGATGGGCCAAATGCCCCCCGAACTCCCTGATTTCTGCCCCTTGACCCCGCTGGGGGGCTCTCGCCTCAGACCCCCCTTCAGGCAATGGCGTGCCAGGATTTCATTTGGGGGGCGGTCTGGGGGAGTAAATAGTAACTCTGAGGGGGGGGGTCTGGGGGCGGCAGCCCCCCCCAGAAATGGGGGGTCTGGGAGGCGATAGCCCCTCCGCGGGGTCAAGGAGCAGAGCCTTTTGTCAGGCGGGTCCGGGGACAGAAGAATGCCCCCCGCGGGGGAAATTTTAAATTTAAGGCGCTAAAATACACTAGAAATTTTAATTCCAGATGATAATTAATACAAAATTTAAGGTGTTTTTATCCCTATACATTTAAAACATGTGTTTAAAACGTTAATAAAGGGTTAATAGTGTTTATAGTAGTTTTCTTCAACATGTATTCCTTAATTATTGAGCGGCAAAATCGATTTGAAATCCAAAAACTAAGATAAATTGTCAATTTAAACTACCCGCAAAGCGGGGAAAATTTTTGGTTTTTTGACTATAAATATGCTTTCGGAAGGCATCAGGGAAGTTTTTATATTAATATTTAAGAAAAAAAATTTTCTCCCCCAAAATTCAAAAAACGTAAGGGTCCCCCCTTAAAAAAGGGACGGAAAGGGGGCGGTCGCCCCCCCCCGCTGGGAACGCCGCTGCCTTCAGGGATAGTATTTACCCCCCCCCCCCAAAAAAAAAAAAAAAAATTCTGGGCACATCATCCGATTAGATGAAGATCAAGTGTGGTTTTTGACCATTCATTAATATTTTTACAAAATAAATATTTTTAAATTTTGACGCTGGCTTCTTGGGTTTAGGATAGAGGAAAAACTTCCTGTAAAATGTTCTTTAACAATAAACAGCTCACTTTCAAATTAAATTTGGATATAAATTACTTAAAATTGCAATCATAGCAATCTTACCGAACTCTTCTGTCCGCCGAGGAGGAAGCAGCGGTTTCAAACAAATCGCGGTCAGAGTATACAACTTCTTTCGCTTTAGAGGATTTAGCTTGATCCGAAGTCGATCTTGCTGGCTCCTATAACCAGTTTTATATAGAAATTTTTTTTTTTTAAATTTAAGAGACCACAAAAAACTCAAACTACAATTATTTCCTAATATTATTTGAAATATTAAATTCGTATTTTTTGATATTTTTAAACAAAACACTAGACCCAGATACGTTTGTATAAAACCTATTTTTACGCTCTTTGAATGGAAATTACAAAAACTTTGTCAACTAAATTTTATTTTCATGTCTCACTCATTGTATTATAACAAAACCGTAACATTAAACGCAAATTTGTTTCGATTAAAAGCAATATTATCATTGTTTCTTCAAACTTTAGAAAAACTGGCCCTTGATTTTTTTTAATAGACCAGAAAATATACCTTTTTGGCGGAGGGTTTTTTGACAGAGATGGAGAAAATATCCTGATCGTCATCACTTCCTTCGTCTTCTGCAAACAAACCGCCTTTTAGTACTGATGGTGTTTGTAAACCGGAGGAGCCCGCCGAAACCGTTTCTTTGTTTGCTTCTTTAGTTGATATGGCTAAATTATTAACAAACACTAAAATTAAAATTTTTAATTTATTAAGTTTTCATTAAGGCGTTTATGAATATAAACTGTGAACGTAAATAGATAGTTTTGTCAATTTTAAAGCAATTTCGCTCGAACAGTTTTTAACTAACCAGCCGGCTGAAAAACAAAACCATGGGTTTAAGCTTGGAGTTAAGCTACGAAAAGCTAAAATATTTGTGAGGAGGAACTCGAATAATAAGGGATAGAGTTATATCAACCATAATAGTACATAGGAGGAAGTGAGGTTTAGGACATAATATCCCACCTTCAGACCTGTGCACGGTCTGAAAATGCCCCCCCGTTTTATTGGAGGATTTGCCCCCCCCCCGCCAAAAAATGAAAAAGTACCCTAAAAATATGACGCCATTTTTGACCTATGATGACGCCATCATCGCGAATTTTTTGCAGTTTTTAGCCTATTTCAATGTATTTTAAGCCATTTTAGACCTATTTTTACCTTATTTCCGCTTTTTTTGTCCCTTTTTTCCCTTATTTTTTTTTTTTCTCCTTTTTCTTTTTTTTTTTTCCTCCCTGCTTGCCCCCTCCCATTTTATTGCCCACCCCCCATTTCAAAAAAGTTGCCCCCCCCCCCGTTTTGGAATTGCCCCCCCCCGTTTTAACGGGGGCAGTGCACAGGTCTGCACCTTAGTACAGTGAAAATTTTAGTAACTTTCAGAAAGTACACTATTTGAATGATTTTATTTTAAAATTTTTATAAACTAAAAATGTCTAAAACTAAACTGTTTTTAACTTTATATTTTTTACGTCATAGGTTTTTTAGTATCAAAAATAAAATTAGAACGTTATAACTTTGTAATACCTTTCCGTTCGGCAGGTTTTGGTTGTTTTTCTTCCTTAATATTCACAGACTGAACACTGCGAATATTTTTCGGTCGTCCAAATAAAACATCCTAAATTAAGAATAAATTTTTCTTGCACAAACCAACTTAACCCGTTCCCGTATTTGCATTTTCCTCGGAAACCTTTGTATGACCTAGGTCGTACTTAGGTCATTGATACTTTTGTGCGTGACTAGTACCCAGTGAGCAAACAATTTAAAATGGTAAAGCTGTACGGTAGCATTATGCAAATTTTATTTACTGATACAGTGTTTTACGCAGAATATTTCATATTGCAAAAATTTGCATATTGCTACCGAACTTTAACCATTTGCGTAGTTTTAACCAATTTCAATTTGTTCGCTCACTAGGCAATAATCACGAATAAAAAATTATGATTGAAAAAAGTACGACCTAGGTCAGATCTGTGTACGGTTTGGAAATGCCCTTCCCCCGGAATATCAGTGGTTGTGCCCCCCTTTTAATTGCCCCCTACTGCCTAAAAATGAAAAAAAGTATCCAGAAAATATGGCGCCATTTTTGACCTGTTATGACACTATCATCGTCAATTTTTTCGCAGTTGTTAGCCTATTTCAATCCTTTTTAAGCCATTTTAGACCTATTTTTACTTAAATTTCACCCTTTTTGTCTTTTTTTTCTCTTCTTTTCTTTCTCCCCCGCTTGCCCCCCCCCCCGTTTCAAAAAAATTGCCCCTCACCACAATAAACCCCCCGGTGGAGGGAGCAGGCACAGGTCTGACCTAGGTCATACATAGAGTTTACCGCAGTAAAGTTTACATACGACATTTATCATACGAAAATACCACCATCGTGAGACAAAGGTTTTACCTTTGTAAAACAAATAAAACTTGTTTTATTTGTCGACGACAGGTTAAGGTGAGCACTACAATAAAAATTAGGCACCAAAATAATAACGAGTTAATTTTGAAGATAAATAAAGAAGCAGAGATTTTTTTAACTTGTATTAAATGAAAATTGAACAAAACTTAATTGTAAACTGATTTTATTAGCGTTGTTGAATATGATATCATGCTTTGTGATTAAAATATAATGGGCGATCTTCAAAAAATTCTTACGTCATCTTCATCAAATAAGCCACCCGTCCGAGTGTCCAACATTCCAGAGTCTTCCAATCCGTAATCACCACCAGATGGCATCGGGGGTGGCGGAAACAATTCCTCTAAAAAAATTAAACTTTTATCGTACGAGTGAATGATGTTAGAAAAATAGGGAAGGTAGGGAGCCTGGTTTAACATTTCCCCTTGCAAAAAAAGAACTATTTTAGAAACGCAAAAAACTCTTTAGAAATTTGCTATAAAAAGGTAGATGATTTTTAATGTGCAAACCCTATAAACGGTGGTTCGCATCAATGAATGAAATAATATTGCAAATTAGAAAATCAAAACCTCTTGACAGATTATGTTTTAGTGAAAAATGCAAAAAATTAAATCGGCACTGCTACTTTTATTTTCAAAAAAGAAAGATTTTTTAAATATTATTCTTACCTTCTGACGATTCTTCTTCACGTGCTGGAGCTTTATTCTTAACTGAAATGGGTAGCTGACGAGCTAATGATTTTCGGTCCGGAGATTCACCTTTTGACGCCTGAATACATTAAAAAGTTATTACTTAATAAAGCTTAACCTGTTTTGGGAGGTTTTTTAATAAATAAGTTATTTATTCTATAAAAAATTTCAGAAATAAGAAGTGTAAGTAATTTTTTGAAGTTTTTAGAAGTTTTCTCGCGCTTCGCTCCGCTTAGCGCTCGATAAGTTAGTGTAGTACCTTTTTTGTACTAAAAAACGGGTTGGTTGTTAACAAATATTTTTTAAAAAAAGTTTCACCGTAACAAATTTTTAAGCGTAAAAATTTTCAGATTTAACTCTAAATATTGCAAATAACGTAGAAAAACAAAAACTTCGCGAAAAGAGCGAAAATTTTTGCTATTTTTTAAAAGTGTTTTTAAACGGTATTTTAAAGCGGAATACAACCTCTTACAACCACCCCCTTTACAAAATTTTTATGTAAATTTTTTAAAGGGAGTAAAACCACTCCTTTTTTGAAATCCTGACTACTATTCTGAGTGAGAGCATTGTACCACTACCAACTTCCTTTTCCAAAATTCTATATATATGTTCATCTCCGAAAGGTTTTTTTTCCACGATGTATTTTTTTCATTGCGCCATGCGAACATAGTGATACAACAAACTATTGAGATTAACACTTACTCTTGGCGGGGCTACCGGAACTATATTATCAGGTGCGTCCTTGGTTTGGATGTCCGGGAAACTGAACAAGTCAGTCGAATCCTCACTTCTACTGCTGGTGCTGAGACCACTTTCGGCTCCAGCAGCCGAGTATTGCCTGGTCTTGTCCGCAGAAATATTTGGTTTTTGCTTTTGGTTTACTGTAGGCTAAAAAACACGAGCTTGGTTCTGGCATGGCAGTGGCACAAATTTTTACTTTAAAGGTTTCTCCGGAAAGTTTTCTTAAGTATGGAAAATCACGATTTTTGGCATACGAGATCTCGTGAAATACAGTAATATTTCACTAAAAAAATTATATGATTGTTAAAAAGGCAGAAATATCACGATTATAAAGTGAACATTCATTATATTATTGTAAGTAATTGAAATAAGTGATATTAAAAATCAAATTGCAATGAAATTTTTTTAAAACCCTTAAAAATATTTACTGCACCTTATTTATTAAAAAAATACTTCCAATAGAGAGACACCGTTACCCTTTTTCACGCAGTTAAAAATTAAATTGAATACTGTTGTATTTATGGTTTAATATACATATTTCCGTGAAAAATGGGGGTTAATTTTTTCAAAATTTCGGTGAAACTTCGATTTAATTTAATTTGGTAAAATTTAAACCTCCAGATAGTATATTTCTATTGAAATTTATAATTTTTGGAAGGCCATATCTTTTGTATTTTTTAACGCATAAATATTTTTGTCGTGCGTCGTGCGTTTTATCGATTTTTTTCAGAGAGTTTGTTTATAAATCGTTTTTAGAGCTCACCATCCCATGGTAGCAGTGGCATAGTCGGTTAGCGCGTCGTCTAATTTTTGAAAGGTCCCGAGATCGATTCCCACATAAAACATGTTTGGCCACAATTTTTTTTGATTTTAATAATGTTTTTTTTTTTATTTTTTTATAATTCTAAAAATTTATTTCACATAAATTCAAAAAATATCATTGTTGTAAACAGGATTTGTTGCCTGCTTTTCGCCAATTAGTCAAAGTTTCGCCATTTGAATATCTTAAAATATTATAATACTCTATAAGTATAATAATTCAAAAATAAATTGTGTGTAAATAAAAATTGGTAATTTTTGCTCTTTATTGCAATTGGTTTACTACTGAACGCTCTGCAACAAAAACTGTCCGGAGAGACCTTAAATTAAAAGTGTTTTAAATTACTTGCATCAATAGCATTGTTATTTGGATCTTTGAGAAGATAATTTAAGTTAGTTGCATTTTTTGTGTTAAAAACGTATTTGCATAATTTTTATTTTTTAAATCAAAGGGGTATTTAAGTGAAATGCACATTTTAAAATGAGGGGTCGAAGTATCTTATAACCCCCTATGAATGCAGCAAAATTTCTAAAAGGCATAATTTTAGTTTTTTTTTTAATTAGTTTTCTTAAAAAATTACTTCTTCGTCCATAGCAACAATGACAACTTCTTCTGTATCTTTGACTTCATTACCTGAAACGTAACAAAATCCAATAAACATTTAGGGCTGGTTCACATCGGAGTGGCAAATGACAAGTAACACGTTCCGCACGTGTTTACATTACATTATACAGTCATTGTTGCCGCGGTGTGCACTGCGTCACTTGTTGGTTATTAGTCCGGTGAGGTGTGAACCAGCCTTTATTATTCAGGGTAATTCGAACAAACAATTTTTTGCTGGGTACTACAAAGAGAAAAATTTTAGGAATAAAATTTTAATATTTAATAAATATGCTAAAAGTATATTGCCATTGTAATAGCACAAAAATTTGAAGATTTTTAAAAAAAAAATGACAGGAAATTGATTTTTTTAGATTTATTTATTTATAAATATATTTTTTAATTATTTATATTTATTTTTTTAATTAATTAATAAAAATGTTTAATCGGCAATTTATTTCAAAACAATATTTAAGAAGTTATAGTTGTTTAGACCTAATATTAAATTTCATAAACTAAAATGATTTTTATTCATTTAGTTAGACCACATACATGGGCACGGTAATAACTAATAGAGTGATTAAAGAGAAGGTAAACCTAACCCCCCTTTCCCCAAAATCTGGGAAATTGGTTTAAAAAGCCCCCCTACAGACTTCACTCTCGAGTGAGGGGGCGGAAGATGAGTTAGAAGGGCCAATCCCCGTTATTTTGGAAAATCGAAAAAACAAGTTTCTTCTTGTTGAATTAACTTCAAATTTTAGTTTTAAGGTATGATTGTTTTCAGCAATTGGAAGCTCAAATATGCGAAAGAAAGAGGACTTTTCACCAACAATCAGAGTTTTTTCTCCTAGTTTTCTTTCAAAATTAAAAAAAGCAATGAGTAAAATGCAAACCTAATGTGGTAAAAAGTTCCTGGAATTTTAACCCTCACCCCTAAACCTCCGGGTTTATCTATAACCTTACATCTCTCGAACCAACCTGCTCATGTATGAAGAAACCCCTCAACCTGCACCCCTCCCCATAAAAATAAAAAAACGCCAAAAAACATAATATGATGAGACTTAGTGTGGGTTAGTCGGTTGATACTCAAATCAGCATTGCTAAATAAAAATTTAAGAACGGCAAAAAATGAAAACAGCACCACGGATAAACTGATAATTCGTTTATATTCTTTTAAATAAAAAAAATGAACATTATTATTATTTATTAACTTTAAAAACTAATGCAAAAAATTGGAAACTGAAAACTAATATTAAGTATGAATACCTGTGTCTTCAAGAGAATCTTGGTATTTTAGTCCTACATGATTAGTTTTGAGAAAGTCTCTGGATCCAATAATATACGGCAACGGTCGATTTACATAATAATCCTGAAGAGAAGAAATAAAAACATATAATAAATCTTACAATTTACTTATCGAGTATCTTATAGATTAGATACGTGTAAAGATTCTGTAGAGTAAGCAAAGCACCATAACCATATTGAGTTTACATTTATTGACAGTATCTTAGACAACAGTATTATGCATAAGGTATTCAAAAAATTTTGTTCACCTCCTACTGACTCGAGGGGGAAGTAGGGGTATGCGTATGGCACATGCCCTCCCCTCCCTCTCATGGGCAGCTATGATCAAACAAAAAATAGGATTTTTAATCTTAAAAAAACATTCAGAATACGGTTGCTTAACATGTTTATAAATAATGTTCAGATTTACACATAAAATTTGCAAGACTTTTCACTTATTAAAGCATAAAAACACAACCGAAAGCATAAAAATTATTAAAACGCAGACCTATGCACTGCCCCCCTCCCGGGGGTTTTATTGGTGGGGGGGGGGGGCCTGGGGCATACATAGGCACGGGGGGCGGAGGGTTGGGGGGTTAACCCCCCAAATTCTGAGAAGGGGGTTTAACCCCCCCCACTCAGAAGAGGGGGAAGAAAAGGTTAGTCCGCCAATTTTGAAAAAATGAAGAAAAAACCGTCTTTAAAATGACTTCTAACTGCCTCCAAACTTAAGTTTTGAGGTCAAAATGTTTTAAGCAATAAAAAGCTCAAAAATGCAATAAAAAGGGTTTTTTAACCTAAAATTAGCGCTTTTTATCTATTTTTCCTTCAAAACCGAAAAACGATATGCTGGGTAAAATGCACTCCAGAAAAAAAAAAACGATATGGGTATTTTGCGTTTCTTGGATTTTAACCCCCCTTAATTTGGGGTTTGACCCCCCACTCCGGACCAACTTGCCCATGTATGGCCTGGGGGGCAACTTTTTTGAAACGGGGGGCAATAAAACGAGGGGGCAAGCAAGGGAAAAAGAAAAAAAAAAGAAAAAAAGGAGAACAAAAGAGAAAAAAGAAGGGAAAAGAGAAAAAAAGGACAAAAAATTTTTTAATTTTTTTGGCGGGGGAGGGGGGAGCAATAAAACGGGGAGGGGGCAAATCCTCCAATAAATGGGGGGGGGGGTGGCATTTCCAGACCGTGCACAGGTCTGAAAACTGTTTACCAATGCTTCAAATAAAGGTTCGGGGGCAAAACCCGGCTCATCTTCATCGTCGTGGAAGTCTTCTTGGTTTATTTCCAGCTTGTGAAAATGTGTACGGAAAAGTCCACAACCCAAATCCACAGATTCTTTTACATTCTCTGTTTTTCTTTTGTCTTTTTCTTCTTTCGATAAAATAACTGGCTGAAAATAAGAGGTTTCAACCATACATGAACATGTTGACTGGGCGGCAGTAAATGAGAAGAAATTAAAATAGAAACTATGAGGGGGGGAGGTCGGTTAAATTCTCAAAACAAATTTTACTCTATCGCTGTTTTACAATATTAACGATCTTTACTTGTTTTAAAGTTTCAGAAAACAAAAAAAAATACAATAAGAATACTTTATTTGAAATTTGAGTTTTTTTTGTAAATTTTACAGTTTAAAGTTTTGAGGTGGTATGAAGTTATTCTAAAAACAGTTTTTTTTTACAACCGAAGGCAACATTTTTTTCACCCGAACTTCACTAAGTTGGTAGTAGAGGAAAAAATGAAGGGGGAGGGGAGGGGGGTTTAAACCAGCGGCGTGCCCAGGGGAAGGTGCCTCTTCCGAAATCCGGCTTCACCGGATTTTTTTGTATGGGGGACCCTTACGTTTTTTGAATTTTGGGAGAGAAATAATTTTCATACAGAAACTTTCCTGATGCCTTCCAAAAGCAAATTAATAGTCAAAAAATCAAAATTTTCCCGCTTTGCGGGTAGTTTAAATTGACAATTTATCTTGGTTTTTCGATTTCAAATCGATTATGCCCTTCAATAGTTAAGGCATACATGTTAAACAAAAAACTAATACAAACACTATTAACCTTTTATTAACGTTTTAAACACATGTTTTAAATGCAAAACAAAGGGATAAAAAATCTTAAATTTTGTAATAAGTAACATAATGGAATTAAAATTTCCAGTGTATTTTAGCGTCTAAAATTCCCCTGACAAGAGGCTCTGCCCCTTGACCATGCTGCGGAGCTCTTGCCTCCATAACCCCCATTTCTTGGTGGCCAGCGCCCCCAGACCCTCTTCAGGATTTCACGCTTCACGATATTGGTTTAAACCTTTATCTTAAAATTTGGAAGGTTGATCTTACCGAGTTCTCACGTGTTTATTTTAACTTTAGAGACAAAAAAAAAAAGAGAAAAGAGAGAGAAAGAGAAGTGAGTAAGAATACGTATGAGCAGCTACTCGGGGGGGGGGTCGGGGGGGGACTCCCCCCCTCGGGGGACCTCCCCCCGGGTTTAACCCCCCCCCCCCACTCCCCTAACCCCCCCCACCGAGGGGAGAAGTGGGGGAGGACAATAAACACCCCCCCACCAAAAACAAAAATAACCCCCTCCAATTTTGGAAAAATGAAGAAAAAATGTCTTTAAAATGACTTCTAACTGCCTCCAAACTTAAGTTTTGAGATCAAAATAAATGTTTTAAGCAATAAAAAGCTTAAAAATGGAATAAAAAGGGCTTTTGACCTAAAATTAGTGTTTTTTATCTATTTTTCCTTCAAAATCGAAAAACGATATGGGTAAAATGCACTCCAAAAAAAAAAAAAAAAAAAACCCCACCCACAAAAAAACAACCCCACCCCCCCAAAACCCCACCCCCCCCACCCAAAACACCAACTACCCCCCCCCCACAAATCCCCCGGTTAAAGGTTACAGTTTAACCATCCTTTTTGCATCTTATTTCACACAATACAATCGCTGTTTGGTTTGTAAACAAACTATTGTATAATAGCAACATAGATGTTTTCCTGGCGGCCCCCGGGGGGGGCTCGCCCCCGGGTGGAGGCCAAATTTTTTAGGGGGGGGGGGTCCAGGGGGTCCGGACCCCCCCCCTGGCTTTTTAGGGGGGGTCGACCCCGGGTCGAGGATTTTAAATTTAGGGGGGGGTCAGGGGGGTTCAATTTTTCAGCAAAATTTTTTAAACTCAATAATTTAAGTGTTTTTAGGTCTTATATTGAATTTTGATGTATTAAAACAGCCTATTTAGGCCTAAAAAGTGTACTTTAAACATCTGTTTTTAACTAAAAACCTGTGTTTTTGACAGTAAAGTAAAAAATATACTTTCAGAATTGGTCGGGGGAGGGGGAGGGGGGTCCAGCCCCTTAGGGGGGGGGGAGGGGGTCGCTGTTTGGGGGGAGGGGGAACCCCTTTGACCCCTAAACAAACTATTGTATAATAGCAACCGCTTAACATTACAGGGGAATGCGCATATTCTTTTTAAAAAATTTATTTGTATTAAACTCATAAAAATGTTTTCAATATTTTTTTCTAAAAAACTGCAGACAATAGTACTTATTATTTAATATTTTGTATTCACAATTAAATCTTACCGTATATTGAAACTTTGTACAAGATTTATAGCTTATGTTTTGAGCTAAACTTTTAAATTAGCGTTTTCATTGCAAAATTATTACAACACCAGACCCGAATTTTTTAAACTAAACATGTGCAAAAAAGGCTACAAAAAAAGAGAAAAAATTACAAAAAGCCAAATTAAAGAAAAATATGTCTAAAAGGCTTAAATTGCAACATTTCACTAAAATATGTCAAAATTTCATTTTTGAGCGAGAGGGGGCACCAAAATTACGAGGATGCAGCTACTTAATAAAGCGGCTGGAGGCGTTTGCGGACCGTCCACGAGGTCTGTTTTTGTTTTTGTTTTTGTTAATGCGGGCCGGCTACAGAATTTAAGCCCTGTCTTACCGTCCAAAAAACCTAGAAAATCAACACCGTTCTTTGGTTAATGTGATGATATTGAGTTTAGTTGAACTATGATACATAACTGACCAGAAGAACATTTGATTACTATAATTTTTTGGCTAAAAGCCCCACCCACATCGCGGGATTTGTGAGAAGTGTGGCCAATGTAACATATTACAGATATCAAAAATTTTAATATTTTTTATGCTGACCCGAAAAGTCCTTTTTGTTTAAACCATACGTGGGCAAGTTAGTCCGGAGTGGGAGGGGCTAGCCAAAAAATTATAGTAATCAAATGTTCTTCTGGTCAGTTATGTATCATAGTTCAACTAAACTCAATATCATCACATTAACCAAAGAACGGTGTTGATTTTCTGGTTTTTTGGACGGTAAGACAGGGCTTAAATTCTGTAGCCGGCCCGCATTAACAAAAACAAAAACAAAAACAGACCTCGTGGACGGTCCGCAAACGCCTCCAGCCGCTTTATTAAGTAGCTGCATCCTCGTAATTTAGTGCCCTCTTCACTCAAAAATGAAATTTTGACATATTTTGGTGAAATGTAATTTTAAGCCTTTTAGACATATTTTTCTTAATTTGGCTTTTTGTAATTTTTTCTCTTTTTTTGTAGCCTTTTTTGCACATGTTTAGTTTAAAAAATTCGGTCTGGTGTTGTAATAATTTTGCAATGAAAACGCTAATTTAAAAAGTTTAGCTCAAAACATAAGCTATAAATCTTGTACAAAGTTTCAATATACGGTAAGATTTAATTGTGAATACAAAATATTAAATAATAAGTACTATTGTCTGCAGTTTTTTAGAAAAAAATATTGAAAACATTTTTATGAGTTTAATACAAATAAATTTTTTAAAAAGAATATGCGCATTCCCCTGTAATGTTAAGCGGTTGCTATTATACAATAGTTTGTTTACAAACCAAACAGCGAATTTGTGGGTGAATGAAATCGAGTGCGGGAAAAGGGATAGACTAAATTTTAACCTTTAACTCTCAGATGGGCAGATTTAGTTACGGAGTGGGGGGGGGTTAATAGTGGGGTAAAAATCCCAGAAACGCAAAAAACCCACATCGTTTTTTTTTTTTTTGAATACATTTCCCATATCGTTTTTCGATTTTGAAGGAAAAATCAATAAAAACACTAATTTTAGGTCAAAAGCCCTTTTTATTCCATTTTTAAGCTTTTTATTGCTTAAAACATTTATTTGATCTCAAAACTTAAGTTTGGAGGTCAATAAGTTGACATTCATTTTCCAGGTCTGGAGGGGTTAAGCTATCTTACCACTCTTCTGATGAGGTGATCTGCCTGCCTCCCTAGTGATTTGTCGTATGTCTAGTTTTAAGATTTTTTATACCCTTCTTTCCAAATTTAAAACATGTATTATTTGAAACGTTAATAAAAGGTTAATAGTATTTTATAGCAGTTTTATTTAACGTATATGCTTTAACTATTGAAGGGCATAATCGATTTAAAACTTTAAAAAACCAAGATAAATTATGAATTTAAACTACTCGCAAAGCGGGGAAATTTTGATTTTTTGACTATTAATATGCGTTTAGAACGCATGAAGAACGTTTCTGTATTAATATTAAAGAAAATTTTTTTCTCTCCCAAAATTCAAAAATCCTAAGGTTGCCGGTGGGAATCCCGAGGTGAAGCCGGAATTTCCCGGAAGGCGCCCTCCCCTGGGCACGTCGTTTTAAACCCCCTCCCTCCCCCTTCATTTTTCCTCTCCTACCAACTTCAGAGTTCGGGTGGAAAAATGGTTGTTCATTGTTAAAAAAAACTGTTTTTAGAATAATTTCATCCACCTCAAAACTAAACTGTAAAATTTACAAAAAAAAGTTTCAAATTTCCGATTGACTATTTCTATTGTATTTTTTGTTTTCTGAAAGTTTAAAACGAGTAAAAATCGTCATATTGTAAAACAGCGATAATTAAATTTGTTTTGAGAATTTAACCGACCTTTTTCTATTTTTAATTTCTTTCTCATTTATCCGCCCAGTCAACATGTTCATGTATGGTTGAAACCTCTTATTTTCAGCCGGGTATTTTATCGAAAGAAGAAAAAGACAAAAGAAAAACAAGAGAAATGTCAAAAGAATCTGTGGATTTGGGTTGTGGACTTCGTACACACTTCACAAGTGGAAATAAACCAAGAAGACTTCAGCGAAGATGAGCCGGGTTTTGCCGAACCATATTTGAATAATTCGTGAACAGGTTTTAAACCTGTGCACGGTGGAAAATCACCCCCCCAAAAAAAAAAGGGGATTTGCCCCCTCCCCCGTTTTATTGCTCTCCCAAAATTAAAAAAATTTTTGTCCTTTTTCTCTTTTCCCTTCTTTTTTGTTTTTCTCCCCCTTTTTTCTTTTTCCCTTGCTTGCCCCCTCCTTTTCTT
>JASAMX010015135.1:0-13648 GCA_030248175.1 Microlaimidae sp. YZB2_3
ACGGGTAGTTGTACAGTACTATTAACACAGCTAACAAATTTACTGCGTAAATTAGAAAAAAAATTTCCGCATTGCTTAATCAATTAAAAGTTTAATAACCAGTTTTAAAAACTGCTTCTGGCCGAATGAACAAGTTAAAAAAGATCATGTTTCAGTAAAAAAACTGCAGTTTATAGCATATTTTTCGTGAAAATTGAAAAAAAGTGATACTTTTTAAAGTTAGTGAAGGTCAAATCTACAGTTTCAACGTCCAACTTTACTTTGAAAATCATTTAAACGCGATGGCCTATAGAAATTTTACGATATGAACTTATCTATAAGATTTTTATAAATGATTGTACCATATAATTTTTTACTAAAATTTGATAAATCTTTTATAACTTTCAGCAAAAAATTTTTTAAATAAAAAAATTTTTTTTCACCAATTTAATTTTTTAGGTAAAAACATGGTTCCAAAATCGTCGAATGAAGCACAAGAAAGTTTCACGAAAAGGAAAAGACTCTGAAAGTCCCGTAGCAGAATCCTCTCACTAAGTCATCCCGTTAAAATTTTATTTTAAATTTTGTTATAATTTCGATATAATGCGTCCTAGGGAAATAAACGCACAGGAATTAATTTAAACTATTTTTTTACTTATTTAGCCATGGCTAAAGCACAACAAGAATGGGTCAAAATTGAGTTATAAAAAATGGGAAATCTTTATGTATATTTTGTACGAAATTTTTAAAGTTTTTGGTTTTTTTGACTAAAATATGATTTTCTAAGTATATTGAAATGTCTGCTTTTAGTTGAGTTTTGCCCAAACTATCATATCAAAAAGTTTTGTTTATTTGTATTTTCAAAAATTTTAGTAGATAAATGAGCTAATTCCGGGTTCATTTGTTTGCCAAGCCGTACGGGTTTTTATAGCAATAAACGGGAAATTAACCGCCGTTAGAAAATTTTCTAAATTTTAAACCCTAAATAGGAACTTGAAGCCGAAACTTAATAAAATTTATGCAAGTTTTAGCTTAGGTTCAAAGGCGTGATGCGGAGTTAAATTTTTTGTCTTCGATTTTGATGATTTTTTTGTAAAAACCTTACCCCTGCCCACAATAGCCCACAGAAAGTTTTTTATCAAAATGTCTCCACTGGTTCAGGAGATATGACCCCCCAAAATGGCTTTTTTGACAATTCCATTCTTGAAAGATTGCTCAATGGGTATAAAAATTTAAGTTACAAAATATGCACTGAAAAAAGCGGCTACTTTCGACTTTAATTTGATATCTTGATTGTTGAGATTAGTACAGTATTTGCCGAAATATTGTGTTTCTTGTACAAAAACCTTCGTTTTTTCGCTAAAAAACCACACGACGGCAGTACATTGACTAAGTTTGCCCAACATTTTTTTTGTCACTTTGTAGTTTTAGCGAAAAAATCGAAGGTTTTTTTGTACGGAAAACGCTATATTTCAAGAATGCTGGTACTTTATATTCAAAACTGAATGTTTAAAATAATAATATTATTTTTAAAAAGAAAATACAAAAGAACGTATATATAAAAAAACGAAAATAAGTTAAAAGAAAATAAGAGCAAAATTTAACTGAATTTGAAGATTCAATTAATAGGCTAGTTATTTTGTTAAAATTAAAATTAGAAAACCACGTTGATTACGATTATTTATTATTACAATCATTGAAAATTTAAAATCATAAATTAAAAGCAGAATTCAAGAAATGTTTTAATGGCAATAGTATTTATGTGCAAAGACTTATTGTGATATAAGAATATATTTTAATGTAATATACACTTAATCTAACTGAAAATAAAATTTAAAAATATACAACTTGACATAGCAAAACAAATCACAGATGATGCAAATTTGTATAGCTAGTTGATTTGACAAATTTGAAATATTTTGACTTCCTTTGTTTAATATTTGAAAACCTTTTTTAACAAAGTTTTTTTGTCAAACCTCAATCCTAAATATTTCAGAAGCAAACGTTGTGTATTTTTTCAAAAAATTAAAACATTGATATTTCCGTAAACATAAACCCCTAAAACATTAAATGATACATAAGATTTTAGAATGCCTACATTGATGGCCATTGATACAGTTGAAGGTAAATAAATCTGGAGTCAAATAATAAAGATTCAAATCAGCTGGTAAAATGGGAATTTTGTTTTAATATTCATTTTAAGCGAAATTAAGTCAGCGTTGTAAACAGGCCGGGCAAACCGGGTCGCGCCGGGTCAGGTTGTTGTTGCATTACCTGAAACTTATCTCCCCTATGCAGATTATAGAAAGGGCAGGCGCTGAGACATACCAGGAGAGGCGAAAAAATTTCACCCCCATGGTTAAAACTCTTCGTCCAACATTGATAACGATGTTGGCAACCTCTACCGCTAGAGTGTTCATTGCGCGCAGTGTTCACCCATTTCGAGGTCTTAGCTAAAGGAATTTAAGTCGCCGCCTGATTTTGATCTTAGATTTAACGTCGTACATGAGCAGCATAGGTGTTCCTGCAAGGCCAATGGTACAGACTCCACACACTATGAAGCTGCATTTGTCCACTAGTTTGCTAGATGAAAAACTGCCATGCGCAGCCGACGTACAACAACAATCACTCTAGCCATGTCAAGCTGGACTCATTTTTATAAAAGAAAAACTCCAGCAACCAGGTCCAGATGGTTTGTACCCGTAGGTCCGTTGGGTGCTGCCTGAAGGTCAGCACGGTCCTGGTGGCTCAATGGCATCGCCGGGCCAGGCGAAAATTTTTGGCCATTTTTGTCGAATCAAGCGAAGATTTCAAAATTTATTTGGGCCAGGTTTTTAGATTAAAAATTAAATACAAACCTTCATTTTCTGCATAGTACTGAACTTTTTTCGAGAATTATCTGAGAAAAAAATCTCCTGTTAAAATTTGAAGCGGAAACTGTTTTCTTAGTTTAATAATTTAATTTAAAAACGGAATAATATTTTTGGTTTTTTGAAAAGTTTTAAATAAAAAATAGATTTTATTAGTTGTTCCTCCAATTTTTCGGAACTGCACTCTTAACCCTTTGGGATTCATTCCGCTGCATATCCGCAGAGAGGATTCCGCTTTAACGCTGCACTGTGATAAAATTAATGCTGATGGGCAGTGGGGCGCGGAATTTTACGCACTGCAGGCACCACTGACACGCAATCTCTTCTCCGGATTTGCAGTGGTTTTTAACGAAAAAAATCCGAAGGAATTAAAAAAGGATATAATTATTTGCAAAAAAATAAATGCCATTATTAATATACGCTAAATATTTGGACAGCTTTAAAATGTATTAATTTTTTGTTAAAAAGTGTAAAAAATACACCTTTTTGTTTGTAAAACTTAACTTGTTCATATTTTTTATTTGACAACGACTTATACTCATGGGTACCACGTAAGCTCCACGGGACGATTTAGCCCCTTGGCGCCAAAGACATAATTAAAAAACGTGGGTAAATTGTGGAATTCAGTGTCTTTTTTCTGTTTTTTTACTTCTTTTTTTAATAATATTATAGCCAATTCTCTAAAATCTTAAAAAATAAACGATTCATGGAAAAACGTGCAAAAATAAGTTAGCCATCATTACCCCACATCAAAATTTAAATTCACATTATAATTTTTTTCCTCTTTTTTCTTATAATTATAAATAATTTAAGGCTACTAGAAAGTAGTCAATTACGTAGCTGAGATTCTTTTGTTTAATTGATTAAAGTAATAATTTTAAGATTGAACTTAGAAAAAGCAGTAGACTAACTATGAAAAATACTTTAAGAAAAGTACAAAAAAGGCAATTTTCCGCGTATGTTACAACAAAAAAAGATGGACATAGATTGTATATGACTGTAGAATGTAATAATAAGAGAGAAGGAAATGTTATGTGATGTTACTTAAGAATATATTAATGGGAAAATTACTTTAGGAAAGGTAAATAAAGAGATTATATTTTAACGCATTATTATAAAATTTTATGTAATAATTGAAAAATATATTTTTGAAAAATTATACTAAAAAAATAGAAATTAGACAAAGCAGAAAATTAAAAAAAAAATTAATTGCATTATACGTTTTATATTTGGTACAAAACTAATTTAACGTGAAAAGTTAACAAATAATTAGGGTAGTGCATTTAATTTCGGCACTTTTTTGTTTTTCTAATGTAACTTTTTACTGTATAGCCCGATTTTCATGTTTGATAGTTCATTTTAAAGCTTTCACGATACTGCGTTACGTCACAAAAGTTTCACTGTACGAAAAGATTTTTTTACTTAATTAAATCAGTTTTTAAAAAAATGGAAAATTGCCGAAATTAAATATTTGCATTTAATTTCGGCACTTTACAAACAATCGATTGTTTCTCAGTCAAAAAATCGTCATTTTCAAAAATTTAAAAGCCTATCATTATTTTCAGACAGTTTTCTTTAATTTAAGCTTCTACTTGTTTTTCAATGTGTAACTAGCAAAAAGTTACAACTAAAATTCCAAATGGTATCAAAATGAGCAAAATTTGGGAAAAAAGTGCATTTAATTTCGGCACTTTTTAAAAGGACCCTCTTAATCGAGTTTAAGTTCAGTGCTATGACCCCTACACATTTCAACGTTGTCTTTTAACTATTTACAACTACAATTTAACACCCGACCACTTAATTCAATCCGTTTTTACATACAGGATATGAGTGCCGAAATTACACTATTTTATTTTATAACGATTGCTCACCACAGGCGCAACTTAGAACCACGGGGACTAAAAATTCGGAAAATAGACTAAATTTTACCAGGACAGTTTAATTTTTAAACCAATTTATTGCGCAATCATGAAATGCCCATGTTTTAAAAACAAGTAACAAATTTTGTTTTTTATAAATCACATAATTTCACATGAAAATATCATAACAAAACAAATAAAAAGCTCACGACAGTCATCTACATATAATTACCTCTCATTTGAGCTATCAAACGTCGTATTCCGTCCAGGATTACCAAAGATATAGTCAAAAATCAAAAATGCCCAATTGGGAAAAGTGCCGAAATTAAATGCACTACCCTACCATAAATGGGTAAAGCAAGCAAATAAAAAAAAACCATGGCATGTGGCAAGTAAATTGGCATCTAGCATAAGCAGTTACTTACTAATTAAAAAAATGTAGACCATATTTTAATGAGTTTTTTAATTTAGTGAGCCAATTAAGCAACCCATTTGTACAAAAAAATTCCAATTGCAAATATTATTCTCACAGCGATCTTTTGCAACAACGAAATCGACAGTTTATTATATGTGTAGTTGTTTATAAAACGATGCAACTACAGCTTTTTAATATAAACAGTGGCAATTTTGCGATTATCAGAGATTTTTGTGAGAGTGATTTTTACAATTGCCATTCTAGTTTGATTTTTTTTTCAATTATAGTTTCAAATACACATTTAAATTTTACATCTAAATTGTTTTCTTTATAATTATCGTTTGAAGTTTTAGATTAATCTAATGATATTTGAGAACAAAAGTGTGTTTTAAAAAAAAGAATTTTTTTGGTATACGTTTTTTAATTAAATAATATCAAAAATGAAATATTTTGCTCTCTTCTCTAAACATAATTTGATACGGTAGATTTAAGCCGTTTCTTTTCAGTGTTTTTCACAAGCATATTTGATTTCAATCGTAAAAACCTGACAACAATAAATCTGGGCTTTTCGTCTGTTTCTTGATGCAAATCTTCAACAGACCTGCATACCAATATATTTCTAAAGTATTTTTTAAAACTGCTGCCAAAAACTAGATAAAATATGAAATTGGTGGCGCTGTTTAGAACCACCATATAATTGCTGATGGATATCACCATTCGCAAAATTTCTCTTCATATATGCAACAAGATTTGAGGATCCAGAGCTTCGCAGACGTCCAGCGCTACCAACATAATTCTGGAAAAGATAAATTTGCTGGTAAGTACAACAAATAAGGCTCCCTTCGTTTTCGAGAACAATGAAGAGTTTTGGGTTTGCTCAAGATTTGAGCTTCTATTGATCGACAGTTTATGCTCAGTGCTGTTGACTGTAAAATATTTGTGTATTGCTGATAAGTGAATGCTGGTTTTGTCACCACGATTTCCCCCAGTCAAAGTTTCGGGCCTAAATTTAAATCAATTTAAAAAAATCAAGTAGTCTTTAAGAACGGTTTTCACTGCAGATCGTTTAGTTAAAACCACATGCAATACCCAGGTAAGAACGTGGGGCTTCATTTGGAAAAAACCGTTTTCACCTGCCTCCTACCTGCCTCCATTGAAAATTTTGTTGTCTTCTACCTGCCTACTATCTGCCTCCCCCCTGCCTCCTACCTGCCTCCGAGGCGGTTTTAGCAGCCTCCTACCTGCCTGCATCGGAAATTTTTCTGCCTCCTATTTGCCATCTACCTGCCTCCTCCCTCCTTTGTACCTGCCTCCGAGGCAGTTTTACCTGCCTCCTACCTGCCTTCTAACCGGTATATGCTTCAACATAGGAGGCAGGGCCACCTACCTCCTACCTGCCTCCACCCTGCTTCCTACTTGCCTCCACCCTCTTTCCTACCGGCCTCCACCCTGCCTCCTGGCTACCTCCGAGGCAGTTTTACCTGCCTCCAGTCTTCCAGAGGCAGGTTCAAAAGCCGTCCTTACCGGAATACAGAGCAAAAATTAATTTTTTTCATACATAAATTTTTTTGTGCAAAGTGTCATATGAAGCGCAAGAACGCCACAGAGCGAATTATCTGCGCGGTTGGCGCCAAAGATTATTCAAAAACGAAGGTAAATGCTAAAATTTGATGCCTTTTGTTTCTTTTTGTTATTTTGATGCTTATCTTAAGTGCAGTTTGCCTGGTGCGCTGCAAGTTATAATATTAAATAAATCATTGACTTGAAGATTGTTTAAGCCATGTATAATTTTCAAACACTCAAATCAATCAGTTTGATCTCTTCGATCTTTTAATTTTCCTAAACCTAGATAATAAGCCTTTATTCATAACAAACAGGTAATAACTTGTATTTGTAGAACAACCTTCTTGCTGCAGTTTTTTCAAAATATTTATATCCTTTGTGTCATTCTGAACGCTCAAAACATACACCGTTTATTAAGATAAGATAAGATAAGATTTATTTTGCAATATGCCGGAACTTACTAAAGCATTATTTACAAATGCACTTTTAATAAGTAAGCACCATGTTAGTATGATAGTTAAATCAAGTAATAAAGGTTTGTCTTCTATTATTATTATTATTATTATTATTTTATTATTATTCTTCTTTTATTGGGTCCTTGGGCTAAATAATTGGCAATATGTTTAAATTTCTGTCAATTTAAAGTTATCTTATGCTAAATTTAGTATAAAAGTCTGAGTTTTACCTGTTAAATGATTTGACTCTGCTATTCAGCCGCAAAAACAGATATATAGTGGCAATTAGCAAAACTAACAGCGGAACTGCTGATGTAAACAGAGTGAAAGAGATAATTTTAAACAGAATATAGAGTTTATTGCTCCGCAGTGATGTCACCATAACAACCGTCACAAACTGAGTACTATTGGGAATAGGAAGCTCAAGCGTTTGCAACTCAAAATAAATAGGAATGCAAAATGCCAGAGCCAATGCACTAATTATTACAAGAATTATCCAAGTTTTGCTGCTGTTGGGACAGTACTTTTTATGATAAATGGGTTTGATCATGGCGAAGCATCGTTCCACGTTTAGCGTAAGCAATATCCAAACAGTTGCTACCATACAAGAGTTGCTTAGTGTGTTCCACAAAGAGTAGAGTTTTAGGTGTAAATTTGGTTCGCGACTAAAGAACTGCAAGTCGCCATAGTTAAGAGTGGGGTAGCTGTACATTATGCATGCGGAACTAAGAAGAAAGCTGTCCCAAATACTCAAAAATATTAAAAAATGGTGAATTCTTGGAATTTTTTGTTTACGAGGTATTTTTATAAATGCAAAAACTGAAAGTAGATTTAAACAAATGCCAAATATAGTTGTTCCTACAGTTGCGTATCCATTTAGAATAAATGTAATTCCATCTATCCAACCCATAATGGTCAGTTATCCAGATTTAAAACAGAAAATATCATCAATAAACAGTAAATCCTGCCAAATTATATACGTGGATTTTTTTATTTGGGTTTTATAACGTTTGAATTAAGCATGATTTATTTAACAAATTTTATTAAGCTGTATCAAAATCACAAATAACAAAACTTTGAATATTTTACTTAACAATTCTTATAAACTAATCTTGAAAAAAACATTCATTAGATTTAAACTGTGAACGCAGTTCTTGTTCAGTTTAAATATCTACATACTGAACTACATTATATTATTTGTTTCAAAACTAAAATTATGGTTAATTTTCATTTTATAATTATTGGTTTTTACTATATTATTATCTAGACTTTTCACAGTTTTGATACTAACTAGGAAAAAAAAGTATTAACTAAAAACACATAAAATTATAAAAAATATAATACGTAGTTGCAGATGCCACTGGAAACAAGTTTAATTGCCTCTTTTCACATTTTTATAACTATAATTCTAAGTATTTAGCTATAATTATTTAACTGATTATTGTTTACTGTGTATTACATTCAATCAAAACGAGCATGGGGCATTTTTTCATTTACAATTTTAAGACAATTATCCAAAAGAATGCACGGTAATTTCAATTCAATGGTTTAAAAAGAAAAATTAAAAGTTTTTGGCACTAAAAATCCACAAATGCAACAAATCAGAAAACGTTTCGAATTATATTGATAACCTACATATAAGAACGGTGAGAATAGCATTAATCATTATAAAAAGTAGGTTTTATCTACCACCTAAGAGTTTCTATTTCCTGCCTTCTAATTTCTATCACCCTATCTTTGACTTGCCTTTGAGACATTGTAGGGTACGGGGTCTTTAGAACCACAAGCAGGGAACTTGGAGCCACGATCAATGGGAAGTTGGAGTTTTTTAGAAAAAAATTGGTTTGAGGCTCTCTAAAAAGTGGCCCTAAAAAATTCGTTGAAAAAAAAGTCGTAAATCACATTTTGATTAATTTAACGAAATAAGTAGGTTAGAAAAGTGTTGCTATAATATTAGTTGATTGAACGAAAAAATTCGTAAAATTAACTTAGAAAAATCTCGTTGAAATTGATAATTGCTCTTTACATATTAAACATACAGTTTTGTCTCGTGCGGCGGTTTGTTATTTTATAATTAGGTTTACCACTAGTTTTGTTTGACTATTTATATAAATATATTCTACAAAAATAATCAAATCCTATGTGTAACTAAAGTCAAATTCTTTCAACCTTCATTTTTTTTTGTTTTACGTTTATTAATAACAAAAATAATTGTTTTCAAACAAAAAAATAAGGTTCGGCCAATTTAATCCGACTCTTTTTAAAGTTTTAATATTTACCACGGGACGTTTCCTTTGATTTTGTTCTAAATATAGCAAACTTGTGAGGATGTTTTGTTGGAAATATTGGAAATTCTTCGCTATTGTTAAAACAAAATTACTTTGCAAAGAAAAAACTTCAAAGGCGCTGATGATTTCTATGGAATTAAGATGGCAGAAATTGTTTGTGTGTGCACTGACTTTAAATCCTTAGTTTGAAGTGTATAAAATTTTTTGCTAGGGATTTTAAGTTTTTGCAACACTTTATTTATTTTTTTTAAAGTGTGAAATCTGCACTTTCGTTTGCGAAACAAATAAAGGAAGGACAGACTAAGGTAAGAAATGTTTTTTCTTTTAATTAAAACAATTTTATATTTGAAAAGTAACCATAAATCACTTTTTTCTTCACCCTTAAAATCGTTAAATATGAAAAAATATCGAAAAATGTTTGGCCGAAGAAGGACTTTTCTTCTCACCATCGTGTTAAAACTAAAAAAAATTCGGAAGTTAAAACTGTTGTTTTGAATTTTTAATTTATTATGCTTGTTAAGTATTATAAATTCTTGCTTTATGTAAACCTATTCTATGCATCCTTTAATCGGAGTTTTATCGGAAAAATTTTATTGTAAGACGGGAGTTCACTAATTTTTTATTAAGCTTTTAATAAATAAAAAAATCGTAAAAGTTACTAATTAAGTGAGCGGATCCTTTCCCGTTAAAAAATTCGTAGAAATTTACCAATTTCTACGTTATATTAACCAATCACTTTTAAGAGAGGAGGTTAGATTTAGGTTTCGCTTAGGCTTAGTTTTAGCGTTTTAGCGATTTTTACTTTCGGCTCCAAGTTCCCTACTTACAGCTCCAAGTTCCCCACTTATGACTCCAAATTTCCTAGTTTTGGCTCAAAGCTTCAGCTCCAAGTTCTCAAGCCCCTGCCCTGCCCCTGCCTCCAACCTACCGGAAAAAACTTTGAGAACCAAAATTGATCTCCAATGTACGTTGATATCTTTAATTTTTTTAGTTCTTTCCGTTTTTATTCCCACAAACCAAAACAAAAGCGGAAAACTCGAAGAGTACCCGCAATTTGTAGGTCTTTAAAATTCTAACGTGAATTCACCTTTGTCCAAATTATCTATGCAATGATATCTACATAAAATGATATACGTTATACTGTGTAAGAGAGCACCTGATATTTTGTAAATACCTCTAGTGGCTTTTAAAGTTCAAATATTTGTCTTCTTCCAAAGCACCTGAAGTTCCTGGAAAAATCTTCCCATTTTTTTCGCTCTATTCTAAGATAATTTTTTCATGGCTAGTCTTACACTCTTTTAAGTTGAATCTTAAGATTAAATTATAAAACTAAAGTTTTATAGGCAAATTACATCTAGCTGACCTCGATGATTTTCAGTACTGAATCGACTATTAAAAAATCCAAAATTTAATATTTATAGCAAAAACAGCTTAATTTTGAAGCTGAGATATTTTATTTTAACAATTGTTAATTGAAGAATTTAGAAAAAAAATGCTAATTTAATGTATATGTATTTGTTTTTGCGTCTTAATTAATATTAATCGATGTATTAGGTCACACTGAAAACAAAATTACAAAAAATATCGATGTATTAGATCACACGGCAAAAATTAAAAAAAATTTTGCCGTGAAAAAAATCGATATATTAAAAAAAATTACAGTAAAAATTAATACCCAACGGTTAACGAGTTATTAACAAGAATACTAATGGTTATTTCCAATGTTGTTTTTTATACACCAAATGTTGTTTTTTGTAAAGAAAACATTTTTACTGGAGGGATATTAATAAAACTTAATAGAAATCATGCTAATAATAATAAAATAATCATGATGGTGAACATGAATTATAAAAAAATGTTTATTGTATTTCAGATGTTTTAACTGAGGACGATTCAAGAACGGGTGGAACGATTTTATGATGAAAATGAAAAATGTAACCTTTGTTGCGTAGATTTTTATTTCACCCTGGCAAATATATTGCACTTATTTCAGCTGTTTGTTTTTTTAATGTAATTTTGTGCTTTTTTAAAATTATCAAAACATAAAAGTTGAAATTTGCGCATTAGCTTCATTTCGTACAATAGTGATTTAATATTATTTATTCAAATAACAGTATATTATCATTTTATTTCGGAGCGTTGGCATCCGGAACTCCTCAGCGTTGCTTTTTAAAATTAGTATTATAAAACATATTTGACTTTAAATAGGTTAAATATCACTATAATAGTTTATAAAAAAGCTGAAAAATAGTAAATTTTATCAGTAGAAGAAAACTAAATTTGCCAAAGCCACAAGAAGCCAGATTAGAGGCAGGTAAACCTACAATAGAAGCAATTAAGACTAAGATTGATACATGTAGTGCGTAGTTAACGTATTTTGAGAGAAAATATACCGTCTTTCACAAGTTAAATTCGCTAAAAATAAATAATTTTTAAAAGTCTCCGATTTGAGAGAACGTCGTTCAAAACGATCTTACACAGGCGATTAAATGGTCACGCTCCTTTTTTAGCTCCCCCCCTTTGATTCCCACGAAGCAAACCATATAACCAAAAATCACCACTTTGATCCACCATTTAAGGTTCTATAAAAATCAGGTGTTGGCACCCTGCCAATTTTAAGTTGGCAGGGTGTTAGCAGACTGTCAATCTTTATAACTTTTTTATTTAGTATTCCCACTGTTTCCATTTTAGCCGGTGTATTGGCACCCTGCCAAACATTGTAATTTGTTTCTTTTGGCCTGGTGATGGCAGCCTGCCAAAATTTGTAATTAGTTGTTTTTGGCTTAGTGTTGGCACCCTGCCAAACGTTGTAATTTGTTTGTTTTGGCTGGTTGTCAGCAGCCTGTCATACTTTACAGTTTTTTTATTTAGGATTTCCGCTGTCTTCGTTTTGGCCGGGTACGCCTGGAAGCGCTGAGCATTTGAACTTCATGGCCGCAGCCGCCAACTCCAGCAAATCCTACCGGAGACGGAAGGCGAGGACGGTCTTCTCCGACCAACAGCTCCAGGGACTGGAGAAGCGATTCGAGTGCCAACGCTACCTTTCCACACCAGAGCGAATCGAGTTGGCCACAGCTCTCGGCCTTTCGGAAACCCAAGTATGTAATATCAGCAAAAATATATAATAAAACGAAAAATGTGCAACTCCTATATAAAAAAGTACAGAAAAGTAGGCCATTATAATGAGCCTTTCCATTTAAATGACACTCTCCATAATAATGGCATAGTAGCCATTTTAATAGGGAAGATATGCCGTTCGCCTACGTCACTTTACACTAAATGCGCGCGCATCCCCCAAATGAAATAAAATGTTTTTATTGATCCGCTCACATTTGTGCAGAATAACCTAGGCGAACAGCATATTTTTCCGCATTAAAATGGCTACTATGCCATTATTATGAAGAGTGTCATTTAAATGGAGAGGCTCATTATAATGGCCTACTTTGACCTACTTTTTTATATAGGAGTTGCACATTTTTTGTTATATTATATATTTTTGGTGTCATTGTGACTTACCCAAGTATGTAATATCACTACTAATGGAGTGACAAGTGGCAAGTGACAACGCGTATATGTGCGTTTACACAATGACACTGTGACTTGTCACTCCGGTCCCTGTGTGATACAGGCCTTAAAGGTGCGGTGCGGAGTGAAAATTTTTGTTTTTGATTTTGATAATTTTTGGTGAAAACCTTACCTCTGCCCCCAATAGCCTACAAACATTTTTTCAACAATATATCTCCAGTGGCTCGAGAGTTACGACCTCCAAAAATGGTGTTTTTTGACAAATTCTTACGTGAAAGATTGTTCAATGGGTATAACAATTTAAGTTACAAAGTATGGACTTAAATAAGCGGCTACGTTCTACTTTAATTTGATACATTAATTGCTAAAAGTTGTACAGTATTTATCAAGACATGGCGTTTTTGTACAAAAAAACCCTCGATTTTTTCGCTAAAAATACAAAATCACGGCAAAAATGTTGGACAAACTAAAACTTCATCAAATCACTGCCGTCGTTTGGTTTTTTAGGGAAAAAAATCGAGACTTTTTTTACAGGAAACGCAATATCTCGACAAATACTGCACCAATTTTAACAATCAAGATATCAAATTAAATTAGAAAGTAGCCTTTTTTTAATGCATAATTTGTAACCTAAATCGTTATAACTCAAAATGCGCGCACGAGGTGATAAATTTCTGTGGAAAGTTGTGCAATA